>MU194102.1:7143-20505 GCA_016904865.1 Pissodes strobi
AAAGTAGTATTCGCAATGAGCTCTGCCATTAAGACCAAATAAATAACGAATCGCTCTCTTTTGAAGTATGAAAATGGTACGAAATTGCTCGGTGTTACAGCAGCCCTAAAAAGGAAGGCAGTAGCGAAGATGAGATTCAAGCAAAGATAAGTAAGTGCGCCTGGCAGTAGACAAATTTAGTTCCTTCGAAACTGATCGAATTGCCAAGCAGGTCGAAGATAGTTTTCTTGTTAAAGAATCAATATGTGCGGACCACTTAAGGTTGGCACTAATATTCAATAAAACGGAGTTTTATCCACAATACCGAAACAGAATTATTGCACTGGACGTGCGTTTCGCTAACCATGTTAGCATCATCAGGAAATGATTAAAAGGTTTTAATCATCTCCTGATGATGCTAGCATGGTTAGCGAAACGCGCGTCGAGTGCAATAATTCTGTTTCGATATTGTGGATAAAACTCTGTTTTAGTGCATGTTACCGAAGGTTCCAAACCCCAACATAACTAATATTCCAACCTAGGAATTTAGCCGATTCAACGTATTTAATATTGCTGTTGCAGCGCTTTAAGATCCTTTACAGTCATACGTTACTATGCTATATTAGCCTCTTCTGATTGGTGGATTAACGTCACTTTCACCTTACCTGCGGTCCAGTCAGTTTATTCCTTCAGGTCTAGTTAGTCCAGTCAGATTCTGCGCTTGGGACGTAGACGATCCGCGCTCAAATCCCGTCGGGAGTAAGACATGTTTCTTTATTTTTTTTAAGTTTATGTGTGCCTCTTTTTGAAAATTTGGGTTAGTTTCAGTTAGTTTTGTCTGGTTGCGCCGAGGGACCGACGCGAGCGGAGGGCCATGCATGAAGAGTTACCAGTACTCTAAAATGACGCCATAAACCTAACTACTCCGAATAGACGCTCAGTGGGCATAGGCTATAGAAAAATGCTACAATTGTATCGAGAGATGGCGCCACCATTATTACGAATTAAATTTTATCGTATTTCGTCGCTTGCCAAACAACGGCCAAACGCCTTTCAGAACTCGGGTCGCTCGCGCTGTTGCCAAATTTAAATGTACTTAAAATTGATTATGTATAATAATTAAATATGAAAAGAGGCTTCTACTTTATTTCGGTTATTTACCTATGATTTTAAATGCTGCAGGACCGGAGTTTTTTTATTTACAGTTTCTAGGAACTTAACATAACATGTCCTATAATATAATTATATTAAATCTTGTACCTAACCTACTACCATAAACCTAACTATTCGGCGTAGTTAAGTTTAGGCTACTACTACACTACAATATATGAAATCTAAAATAAAGTATAGGTACCTAAGTAGATACCTATCAAATCTGACCCCGGAACACTAAAAACATTAAATAACTAATATTCAGCAATACAATTATCACCCTTATTTCGTAAAAGCGTATAAAAACGCTCTCTTTCATCTTGCGAATATTCATCAAACACTGTTTCGCGGAAAACTGCGGCCAGTCCGGCGCGATGCATATGAACTAAGGTAAGACCTACGTGCTTGCTCGATGCTCCAGCAAAAACCGTGCAGCGCCCTACACGGCGCGCGTAGCTAAATTTTCGCAGCAACTAGTTAGGTTTATGACAGGATCAAGTGTTTGCGGTTGCGGAGCTCTCACAATTCATACGACATTAATTATTATTCTCCTATTTTTGACTATAATATTTTGATATTATTATTGTTTTGAACATGTCAGACATCACCTGTTTTTATAACTGCAATAATAATCGAAGAAATCACGGGATTCAATTATTTCGAATTCCCCTAAAGAACGACGAACTTTGCAAAAAATGGATTATAAATAGCGGTAAGAATAAAACTTTCAATGAACCTTGATGTTAATCTGAAGGAATAAAACTGGGGGTTAATCAAGAACTTTATCGAAACCTATAATAGTGGGCATAATACCTCGGGCCGCTTCATACGGGTGTCTCAAATTTGAGATATGACGTCATCGACTATTTTTTAAATGAAATCCCTTTTTTATTATTCTTTTAAAGGGCATAATAAAGTTTCAGTTCCGCACCGAGTAATCAACGTGTGCTAGCATAGTTTAGTTATCGAAAAAAATATATCTCTCCTTTACTCAATTTATTGCAAAGTTAGAGACTCGCACTGTATACCTACGAGCCGCCATTGCCCATTACTATACAGGGTGTTCGTTAATGACATGCTAATATTTAAAAGGTTGATTCTTGGACACATTTTAAGAAAAAAACTTCTTATGAATGTATGCCCTAAACAACTTAACTTTTAGATACAAAAGGAGGTAAAACATTTTTTTTATATAATAAGTGCGATACTATTCTAGATATCTATGAAATTGGGTACACATCTTTTAGGCATCAAGATGTATTTTCTGTTGTACAGGGTTATCCAACGAGGACTAAACAAGGCGATTTTTTGACTTTCCCTGTACTTTTATAAAAAAAACTGAAATAGCCATCATATGTAATTTTCTCCTGCGAATTCGGATATGTTCAGCAAAAAACAATTGAACATCAAATAAAAGTGCTAGGGGTCACTTTGATATTTTTTTAAATGGAACACTTTAAAAGTCTCGTTTAATTTTATCCGCAGGTTATATTCGAAGATACTGTCATTTGATAGTTTATAAAAACTTAAGATAGGAATCTGCAAACCGTTTTCTTTGATCTTATGCAGTTTAGATTTTAGAGCTTGTCAAAGTGTCAAATTACCCGACTTTCAACTGTCAATATTTGTTAAACAGCTAAATAAGGTATAGGATATTATACACAAAATGTGTTTAGATTTTTCTAGAGAGTTCAAATATGTAGTAATATACAGAGTGTTCTATTTTAAAAAAATAGCAAAGTGACCCCTAGCACTTTTATCTGATGTTCAGTTGTTTTTTGCTGAACATATCTTAATTCGCGGGAGAAAATTACATAAGATGGCTATTTCAGTGTTTTTTTATAAAAGTACAGGGAAAGTAAAAAAATCGCCTTGTCCAGTTCTTGTTGGATAACCCTGTACAGACAGTTTTTTTTCCAGTGGCGTGTGGCGTCCGTACCAGCTTTGCATTGAGTATTTTTGAAGAAAAAAATGGTACGCATCAATCATTTTTGAAATTCGCATACATTTCTAAACAAATTTTATCAGTTGGTGTTTTTAAGTCCGATGCAAGGCTTTCGCTTAAAAAAAAATCAATAATCGTCTCTTTGCATGGTCATAACAATTACGTTAATGACAATATCACAATGTATTAGATTTTATTTTTTCAGGTGAAAACCGTGTGTCGGACTAAAAAAAATCAAGTGATCAAATCTTTTCCTTAAGAAATAAGAATTTCAAAAATAAATATATTTTTTATTTTAAGAAAAGTCAGTGGCGTACCACTGCTTGTCTAATAATAGTTTTGCCAGAAAACTTCCACAGGCTACTGATGAAAACTTCCACAGGCTACTGATGAAATAACTCTGGATTTCTCCTGCGACTTTTAGTAGCAATTCGACGCACATGTGTCAAAAACGGACAAATCCATGCGGATGGAATTCATACTGCTAATTTTTTGGAAGATATGAATCATTTATTTGATTCTTTAAATAGTAAACGGGTCTATTCAAAAAATCTTTACGGTTGTGCTTTGTCAGACAAAAATACCATAATATTCCAAACTTTTAAAAAAAGCTTAGATATTTTTCAAAATTAAAAAACTCGAAGGCAGAAAGGCCGTCTTGTTTTGATGGTATGATTCAAACCATCAATGCAATACATGCCTTATTTGAATCTGAGAAATCCAAAAAAAAAATCGTTTTTTCTTTTAACTAACAGATTAAATCAGGACTTCCTGGAAAATTTATTTTCGACTATTAGGCAACATGGTGGATGGAGTATAAATCCCAGTGTAGATATGTTTCGAAAATGCTATTCGATCCAATTTGCGAGGCAAATTGTGAAAACGATAATGACGAGCAACTAAAAATTGAATAACAAAAAAAAAACACACAAAAGCTCATCAGGGTTAATTTACAATTTTTAATTAACATCTTTTATATCTTAACAAATTCAAAATTCAAATTTAAAACTCAAAATACAATTTTATTCATGCCATAATGTACATAACAATGTCGATTGCAAATTTTAATTTCTTAACCCAAAATTCGACAGCATTCACTGTTCTCTACTACTGGGTGGTTCTTTTACTCACTTTCCAGGTAACGCTGATGATGGCACCCGCCGAAAGCGTTCTGCTAGGCTAATTTAGAGGTCTTTTTGGATAAAAATTTTATGTATGGAATACAAAAGTATTTCATTTAGTATATTTCGTACATGCACACAGCTTTCACTCTCAACTTATTAAATTTAAGGGCGCATTCCTAAAGTAATTTCATGAAAGAAAGTTCATCTAAACATGGGGTGTTAAAAAATCGGTCTTTTGTAAATATTATAAATATTTGTAAAAGGACTTTTTAGAAATTGGCAGGTTTATTTTTGGCGATAAAAGTCTATTTTAGCCATAACTAGAATAAAATTATTAAATTTATTATGCCCCGGGGGCATCTTTCCAATTATTTTTGTTCGAGAAATGTACGCCACTAACTTTTTTTGTAACTTTTATTAAATGAAGCAACTAAAAATACAACTTTTTTGCTGCTATAATTTTGTTTCTATCTGACCTCGCTTTCGAGAAAAAAAATACCTTTTTATTATATGTTCCTGGCTCTTGAAATAAACAAGTATTTTTTTTTTCAAATTCCAAAAAATATTTTAAGAAAATTTGCTATCGCTTGTCTTAAATTAGTGTCCAAAAAAGCTAAAAATATCTGAGTAATGGGCCAGGGCGGAGATATTAATAACAAAACAACACCCAGTATCTAAAAAACAATGCATTTCCAGACCCATGTTTATACGGACATTTTTTCATGAAATAAGTTCACCAATAAGCACTTAACTAAAAAATAATCATTCTGTGTAGAAATTTATTACACCAGAAGAAGAAAATCCTTCGTTGTTTTGCAAAAGTATGAATATCACAAAGTTTCGGAAAACAACAAATATTTTTTGGCTGTAATAAATTCCTACACAAAATGGTGTAGTGATTATAAGACATCAATAGAAATGTAACCAAGGCAACCAATGTTAAGTTGCCTCGTCATTTAATAAATTAATTGGCCAAAATAAAAAAAAAAACAAGCGTATCTCGAAAAACATGACAGATATCAAAAATTTGACAACTTGTTTTTTCTAATTAACTAGGCAATTAAACTGATGTATAAAACAAAAAGTTCGATTCACCCATAAAAATTCTCGGTCCCATTGAATTTTCGAATTTTTTGCAGTGCCTTATTCCAACCCCTGTATAATACAGTTCCTACCAAAATTAAATATTTCCGATAAAGCATCTTTGTCTCAATAGAATTTTCAACAGCATAATTCAAACCGCATCTCGATATCTTTTTTCGTTCAAAACATGACGTAATAAATGTTTAAAAAAATACAATATCTTTATTATTATGTCCCGTAGTTTAGTAAAAAATTGTTTAAAAACAAATGTTTTATTTATATGAACTATAAACAAAAAAAATGGAACTAAATTAAATAATACCAGACCTGGAAATTGATCTTGACAAAAGTAATTCTAACATTTTTTTTTATGCATTTCATAAAATAAATTAACACCGATAAATCCCAGGACAAGCCCTTTTATTATATTAATTGTAAAATGTAATAAATTGATGGGTATGATTTAATTTAATGTTTATTTTTTTAGAGCAATCTTGTTTTTTTTTACTTCAGGGTTTTAGCTCTTGTTACAATGCGCCGCGCCGCTTACGTCAGGACTCATACCTACACTTTGTTTTACATATTCTCAGAATTTAACGAGTAATCTGTAATGCCTCAATAAGTAAAAAATATAAAATTTTCCTCTTGAAATGCGGAATTTAAAAAATTGATTATTTTTTAGTCCACCTTAAAAATCCAATTAAAAAAAACTGTATGATTTCTTAGACATGCAGGGAATAATTTATATTTCCATAATTCAGGTAAAAATATTTAATTTTTGCCTTGAAATGCGATATTATTAAAATTTTTCTATAGTTAGTATTCAACGAAAGAATAAATGAAGATCTGATAGAGATGCTGACGACGATAAGGCAAACGACATACATTTTCGTCTATTTAGTGATTTTTTAATTGAATTATTATAAATACTTACCTACATACTTACAATTCAATTTCGTGTCAACCAACTATTACATATTGATGTATATCCTACTTCATACATAAAATTGTATAGATGTATTTGATATTTTCTATCCTTACATTTTCATAATAATTTACTAAATAATCCCATTTTATTTCACCTAAATTAATTTAATGGGTACCTACCTACTTACAGACGTATTATCATACGTCTTTTAAAAATTGGTTTTGTATTTAAATAATGTGTATGTATTTTAATAAATGTTTCATATGCTCATAATAATTATGACATACCTAAAAGAGATATATTTTATTTTCTATTTCAAACGTTTTCGTTATAAAACCATAAACCCAACCATAGTTAGGTTT
Source organism: Pissodes strobi (assembly GCA_016904865.1). Classification (NCBI taxonomy): domain Eukaryota; kingdom Metazoa; phylum Arthropoda; class Insecta; order Coleoptera; family Curculionidae; genus Pissodes; species Pissodes strobi. The sequence goes on from MU194102.1 coordinate 13,717, forward strand.
ATGATGAAATGCATTAAATCATAAATATTCCCCAAACTCACATTTGTTTTAAGACAACCGGCAATAATGCATGATTTTACCGTCGAATTGCGCGCCATCTCATACCGAGTAGCAAAAGTAAGCGAGCCGAAATCGAGCTTTGGACGCTCACTTGGGCAAGCGAGAGTCCAAATACAATACGTTTTTATACCGTTTAACTGAGCGTCTATTCGGAGTAGTTAGGTTTATGATGACGCTAATCCACCAATCAGAAGCGGCTAATATAGCATAGTGACGTGGGACTGTAGAGGATCGTATTATGCCAATTATTGTCATGTCTTTTTATGTCACATGAAACCGAACATTTACAAGCACCTCAAGCTGAGGATTCTCTGTAATGCATACTACAATGTTCTCTTTTTGTATGGTTTGCGTTCGTCCACCATGACTACTTGAATGAAAACATAATAGTCAATATAATCTTTTAATTATTTTCCAATTAGACATATTTTTGTTAAGGTATATTTGGTTGTAACTCTTTACTTCGGCACGGCTTTTAAAATTTTTCTGGGCATAAACACAAAGGATAATAATTTTAGGTTTCCTATTTCAAAATTAGTTACGCCTGAACATTTTCGTAAAAATCAACTGACAAAACTATTTGAAAATATCAAAAAACCTTATAAAATAACTGATAAAAATATTGCTTTTTATATCAAACAACTGATCTGTCACACATTGACAAAAAAAAACACAGACTACTTAATACACCTTACTTATTAACATTATTTTTGGTTTAAATGCATGCAATACAATATTTTAAATGCAAATATCTCCAAAACGAGCCAAGATAGCGAGATTAATGAAGCATACCTTTTTTAATTAAGAAACTACACTCTTTAATAACGTGTATTCAACGGGGTCCAAATGTCGTAACTAAAAAATACAGAGTAATTTTATAGCACCCTCTGAAACAAATCTGAAAATAGTTTAAATATTAATTTTTCTCACTATCAAAAATATTAGTGTATTAGTTTTGGTTCCGATACATAAAACTGTTTTTAAATTATTATGTATTTTCCAAAATAATTTTTCCCTTTTAACACCCTGTATCTTCTAAACGAGTTATATTTCGCTATATTTTGACGTCTGGTGTCAGTTAATTAATAACGCATTAGTTATGGGACACCCTGTATAATTAATTCCTCAAATTTATCACAATGCACTTGGTAATAGGGATTCCAAATAATAGTAGCCTGCCTCGAGCAAAGAAAGAAAAGGAGCGTTTATAGTTCCAGCTGTTTTAAATTCACGGCTGAAGACTAAAGTTCTGTATAATATGATACTTCCGAAGTGATGGGTAAGCGTAAATTTACTATCAAATATGACTCTTAGATCTTTAAAATGATCGACTCTTCTAAGGCAACATTATAAATGTTATAATTATACTATTAATGAATTAATTATAGATTTTAATTTCTCGAGGAGGATATGACATTGCATTAAGTAATGTTTTAAAATGGTTTGTTGTTTAGGCAACATTCATTAAATTTTAAGAGGTCAATTCCGAGGGTGAGAAAAATTTAATGGACTCTTATATTGCATTTATATTTTAAATCACCCGCATAAAGTAAGTAACTGTTCCTCAACTAAGAGATTATGTCGTTTATGACGATATTACAGAACATCGGCTTAAAGGATCCTTAGGGAATGCCTGAAGTTGCGCCAAATTTGCTTGATGTATACCACGGGACTGAATATATTGCGAGCGATTTAAAAGTATATTTGCAGAAATGTAATTCTTTGTAACAAAAAGCCGACAATTTCCCTTAGAGATATCTGCATAAACGACATCAACCTAATTGAATCCAGGCTTTTGGTGATATGTTGCTCTGAAGTGCAAATGTTGGTAAGAGTTAACTTGCCAGTCATTAAAAAGTGCTCTTGATCTGCGATAAGAGTGTAACAGTTCGATTTTGCAAAGAGCAAACATTTTTAAGAGTTTATTTATATGCCGCCTCTAGAAAAGATGATGCTGTATTTTGCACTCATCGGTTTATTAATTCTGAATTTAATAATTCGCTTGAAATTGCCTCTTTTCTCAATGTAAAATTAACTATATTTTAAGTATAGGTTAGCTATATATTTGTATTCTTAATCCGTTGTGACTATTTATTTTAGTTGATAAGCTAGAGCGATGTACCTTATTATTAAAATAACTTGGCTTGATTTGCATTATATTATCGTAAACAGCCAGCGAGTCGATTTATATTTCTAAAGAATTCTGTTAGCCTGCAAAAAAACGCTGCGTTTGACTTGTCGACCCGTATTTTGGTAGTAGTTTTCGTGACCTTCGTCACGAAATAATAGAGATGGGCTTTGTAACGCGACTCTCCGGGGCTAGGTTCATTTTTTTTAATTAATTGGGAAAAAAATCTTTGGGTTTAATCAGAGAGAAAAACGTGTTCCAAATTTCGTTACAAAGCCCGGCCCCTGTCGTGGGGTCGTTTGAGCGCCACCCGTTCTAGCCAGCTAAACGGAAAAAGCTCGGCTGGTGTTGTACCGAGTGGCTAGATTCGCTCATAAAATTAATCGGTTCTTAGTACTTAATTTCAAATTTTCAAGAAAATGAGAATAATTATGGCACTATAATCAACCAACTTAACCTATCAAGAAAACACAATCTAAAAATTTAATGGACACTATATTTGCTACTAAATCCCTTCTTTTTTTGCAAACACAGCAACAATCTATCTGGAGAAAAAGGTTATATTAAAATGTGGTTGAGTAAACAAAAGAATCTTAAATGACTTAAAGTAATTAATAAAACAAACAGAGTACAATATGAAGATTGTACGTACAGAGACCAATTCAGTTGGAAAACCTCGGTTCTATATGCCTTATCACTAAATGCCCTAAACAATACTTATCAAAGTGATCACTTGACGCAGACTAAGCTTCTTACAACTAGGTATGTGTGCGCTAATAGCTGCACTGATGGTGATAATGTACCGCAATGAGCGGACACAATGATTAGATCAAAAAAACTTGAGAAGTTAATAAAAGCACCAGATTAGATTAAAACTATGAGTAGCTTGATTCATATGATAAAAAGATAAAATTCAGAGCGGTTATATCTGCCGACTAATGAATGAAAAGAATGAAGTTACCCAGCCAGCGCTTGACTTATTGAGTCAGTAAAGATGGATTACAATATGATAGTTAATTATCTTAGGAAAGAGATGCTTGTCTATGAACTTAGTATTCTTGGTTTACCAGCTGATGATTCAAAAACTGTTGAACAATTAAGAGCAGCTTTACGTCCAGTTTTACAATTAGAAAAGAAAGGCAAACCTGTAAATCATCCACCATATAAGCTTAAATTTGACAGTGAAATCGAATATATTTTGACAACATTAAAAGATCTCCAAACCTCAGTAGAAAGTTTAGCAGGAGACACTAAGTCTAAAGCTAATTTTGAACGAATTCAATCACGTCTCGTTCACTTGTTGAATCGAATTAATCGAATACCTACCGCTAATCTTAAAGAAGAACAGTTAAAAATTAGATCTGATTCTTTGCTAGAAATATTATCTGCTTTAGATAGCTTAGATTCACTGTTGAAATCGGATAAAGGCTTTGTTAAGTAAAACGCAGTTAGACGATTCGGATTCTGATTCTTCTGTTTCTAGTTTAAATTCTAATAAACCATAAACTATAATTCCACGCCAACTAAAATTCGTTCATGTCACTCTAGTAATTTTAAAACTCGTGTTGAAAAATGGAATCTTAAATTCTCAGGTGACTGTAAACAACTTTCAGTTCACAACTTTTTAGAAATAGTTTCTGAGTTACGTATTGCTAGGGCTATATCTGAACAGGAATTATTTGAGTCAGCAATAGATTTGTTTTCTGGCAGAGCCTTGAATTGGTTCCGTGCTAATCGAGCTAGGTTTGTTAACTGGAAAAGTTTATCTGATCTCCTGTGTAAACATTTTGAACCACCTAATTATAAAGCTAGGTTATTTAAAGAAATTTTGGAAAGAACTAAAGACCAGTCTGAGAGTATCGTAGATTATTTGTCTAGTATGAGTGCTTTGTTTAGGCGTTATGGAGGTATGTCTGACGATGTTCAGCTGGATATCATTTCTAGGAATTTGTCTCTATTTTACACAACTCAGCTTCCTATTGTTAATTCATTGGAGGTGCTAGAGACTGAGTGCCTTAAGCTTGAAGCTAAAAAGTACCGAGCTGATCATTATATTCCACCATCTAGGAGGCGACAATATTTTGTTGAACCTGATTTTGCTTTCTTGGCTTCTGATGCATCTACTTCTAGCTTATATAGTTATCATCCACCGCCCATTGATGAAGTTGCATTACCAGCAGCACGAGCACCAGCTGAAAGACCATCTTTTCCTAGACGTCCAGTTACTTGTTGGAACTGCAACCAGACAGGCCATTTAAATCGGCAATGCCCTAGCAGTAAGAAGATCCATTGTTATCGTTGTGGTACTCCAGATGTGACTACTAGAAATTGTCCAAAGTGTTCCGGTTCGGGAAACGGTATTCGGGAGAGTCGTTAGGTCGGCAGACCTCTCCTGTTATTTCCACTCCACCGACCAATGACATTAATTTTTCTAATAAGAAATTTTTGGACTTTATTATTGCACATGCGCACGGCGATGAGCGCCCATATTTGGAGATATCTGTTTTGGGTCACCCTATTTTAGGCTATTGTTGGTCAACCTGGTTTAGAAATTTTGCAGGGATTAGGTTTAAAACTTATTAAAAATCAGACCACATGTACTGTTGCTAATGGCCAGACTTATTCAAGTATAGGTTATTTTAGACACCTGTAACCTTGTTAGATAGGACACGTATAATAGACATTTTAGTACTTCCAGAGTTAGCTCATAGATTTATTATAAGTATCCATTTTTGGAAAGCCATGGACATTACCTGATCTGAGACAGAATGTTTGGCATTTTTCAGATAAATTTCCTGAAATTTGTAGTATTGTGGATGGTGATTCTTTGTCTGTTTCTGAAAGATTCGTTCTTGATTCGCTGGTAAAGAAGAAATTTTCTTTAATGGGTACTGGTCTTGGTTACTGTAAAGTAGCTGAGCATGTAATCGAATTAGAACCTGGCTCAAGACCTATTAAACAGCATTATTACCCTGTCTCTCCGTTCAAGCAGGCGATTATCGATAAGGAAATAGATGGTCACAACGGATTCTAAAAGCTAATGTTAGGAAGGAAATAGATGAAATGTTAAGGCTAGGTGTAATAGAACCATCGAAAAGTCCCTGGTCTAGTCCTGTATGTTTAGTACGCAAGAAAGACAATGATTATCGCTTTTGCATCGATTTTAGAAAGGTCAATTCTATTACCAAAAAAGGACAGCTTTCCCATTCCCTATATTTCAGCCATTTTAGACCGTCTCCGCGACGCACGTTATATCAGCTCCATTGATATAAAATCAGCATTCTGGCAGGTACCTCTTGATGAGTCTTCTCGTGAGATTACAGCATTCACTGTTCCAGGTCGAAACCTCTTCCATTTTCTGCGCATGCCTTTCGGTTTAACCAATGCGCCTGCTAGCTGGCAACGTATTATCGATCGTGTCTTAGGTGTTGACTTAGGAAACAGCGTCATGGTCTATTTAGACGACATCATTATTATTTCCAAGACTTTTTCAGACCATTTGAGGATATTAGGTCTTGTGTTTGATCGTTTAGAAGAAGCCGGACTAAAGGTTTCTCAAGAGAAATGTCACTTTTGCAAACCCCAGCTAAAATATCTTGGTTATATTGTGGATTCTAAAGGATTGAGGCCCGATCCAGAAAAAGTGCAGGCTATTATTAATATATCACCACCAAAGAATGTGACTGAGATCCGACGTTTTATTGGAACCGCTTCCTGATACAGACGATTCGTTCCTAAGTTTTCCCTAGCCCCGGAGAGATATAAAACGATAGTTTCCTATCATTAACGACTTCAAACACTTTGCTAAATTTGCATACTTATTACAGCAATTGATCGACAATTTCCTATTTCACTCTATCTTTTTTTTAAAACAAGTAAAATGTTCGGCTCTTTCCATATATCTGAGTACACATTTATGAAGACAGATTGAGTGTCATAGATAAAGATTCAGAGAACACCATGCATAGTCTCCTACAATAAGTTAGATCCTGATATCAGGTTCATTTTTAATTTCTTACATACGAACGCAGGGGCCGCAGCTGTTATCATAAATAAGGAAAATTGAAAGCATGTGTTGATAGGATCAGAGGTAGATGCATAAGTAGTACACGCATTAAAAAAAATTCAAATGGATTTGCAATATCCGTTGTATTGTTTTGTTTTATGTGTTTAGTTTAGGGAAAATATGCTAGATGGCAAGGTGTCGTTAGAACGTCTATAGTATACATAAGACCAAAATGATTGAGGGCTGTTCTTAAATTGTATAAAATGTGTTAGTGATAATTTTCCCAGTATTTTTAAAAGCAATATATTCTTCTCTTGCATCGTTTAAAACAGTGTGTTCGTGTTTTTTTTAACAAACGCACTAAATATTTCATTTGAACACAATGCTGGGTATTTACTATGTTTAATTAATGTTTTTGGGACGATCTCGCTGAAAACCAAATCTAGATAATAAAACGCCAACAATGTTTCGTTAGAATTCAAATTAATATTTAGAAAGGACCAATAACTTTCGAATTGAAATTGATAAATTATTGGAAAATTAGCAAAATTTTCTATTGGCTTTATTTGTTAATGGAAAATGGATATTGCATAAG
>MU194103.1:0-19050 GCA_016904865.1 Pissodes strobi
TGTCAAACATTCTCAACATTCTCAAAACCATGATATGCAAAAAATGAGAATTGAAAGCTTTGGAGATACGTTATGTAATATAATTTAAATGCTTAGCCAATATTGCCAGTTATGTGTAATTTGCAGCAAGCTATTGCGTTACGTTGAATTCCAGTGTCGGAAATCGTTATGTTTTGGATCGCCGGCGTAAGTTAAGATTTAAGTTTCCTGATAGAGAATATGAACCTTATTCGAGACTAGATCGGATTAATTCCTTGTTCCAAAAGTAATGATACATAGAGCAGCAGCAATTTTGTGGCATCGAAATATTACGATCTGGCTCAATTGTTCTATTCCCAGAAGCGATATTAGGGAAGATACAGAGTGCCAGAGTTAAAATTCTTATTTTGAAATTATCGAGAATGAGAAAAATAATAGAGCTGATAGAGGCTGCTTCCTGCAATACTATTTGCCCATTAAAAGAGCTATAACTTTTTCTTGGGCAACTACGTGGATTTTTCAGCTAAAAATTATGATGCTTCCGTATTTTTTAGATAAAAAGGTATACTCGCAAAAAATCGCTAAAGTTGACCGTTTTCGAGGTATTTGTTATTTTATTATTACATGCAGCATTATTTGGACTAATAATAATTCATCTATTATTGACCAAAGTACACTGTTTAATACGGCGTTGATGAAGTTCACAACAGACATTCAGACAAAACATTGCTTACAGCGACTTGCTCAAGGCCTGCCCGAAGCCCTGATTTTAAACCGATTGATTTTGTGTGTTTGAAACTACATGACAGGATCAACGACTATGGTCAATTATGTGAAAAGATCGTCTCAACGCGGTTGCTTGGTTCGTTTGGTTTAATTCTCGTTAGTTTCTGTTAGCTGCGGTTGGTTTGTTGTTCCACTTTATGGAACATGCACCTTACCTGGAACATGTACCTGCTTGAAAAATTAAGAAATTTAATTGAGTGTGGCAACAATGCAAGAAATTCTTTTTAAAGTTAGAATACCGTCTTTCAGGAAATGTGTTTCAAAATGCATGGATATTCTCGATTTCTGATGTTTTTATTCTAAGTAATACGTTTTCTAGTTCATCACTGAAAATAAATATTTGTTTAATTACACCATTTTTCATCTGTGAATTTTCTAAAATGTTATCCGTTTTCTGAGTTATTTACGCGATTATCTATGAACAATCTAAACCTATTTTACGGACAATTTTAGACCTAAATTGTTTTTGCAAAAAGCCAATAAGTGACCTACGACGAGTATAATTTCTCGCATCGCCCAGTTTCGTTTATCAGTTAGCCATGTTTAATTAACCTGCGCTATTCACAAGGTGCACGCTTCTGGTCCAAAAGTAAGCCGAGCCCGCCCATACACACACAAGGTGCACGTATCTGGTCCGCCAGTAAACCAGGCAAAAAATGCTTGTATCTAGTCCGCCAATAAGCCGAGCCCTTGCGCCTACACATCCAGAATATACGCAATAATAATAATAGTTTCTTACGATCTTCAAGTTAAAATCCCAAAAAAAAACCTTGGTCTTAGTTACTTACTTACTTACTCCGTAGCACTACAACCCAGGATGGGTTTTTGCTGCCTTGACTATTTGCCTCCATCTAGAACGTTCTTGTGCCCCACCATTCTTGCTGGTCCACTTCAAGGATAGCTAGGTCCTTGTTGATGTTATCCCTCCATCTAAGCCTAGGTGTTCCCAGTGGTCTTTTTCCTTGTGGGGCTTCCTCCCATACTCATCTTATTAGTCGATCGTTCTGACTTCTCTGTATGTGCCCTGCCCATCTTAGTCTGCTGGACTTTATTTTCTGAATGATGTCAGGGCTTTGATATATTTGAGCAAGCTCCGCGTTGTTTCTCATTCTGTAACAGCCGGTTTCAGGGTCTCGGTATGGGACACATATCATGTGCAGGATTTTCTCTTAAACCTTCTTAGAAGCTCCGTGTCGCGAACTGTCAGGTTGCTACTGGTCGTATTATTGTTTGATAAATTACGGTTTTTGCCTGTCTAGTGATAAATTTCGACTTTAGCAGGGTTTGCATTGCAAATGTACTTTTGTTTGCTTTTGTGATACGCTGTTTAATATCTCTTCCTGCATATTATTGTCAGCCGTTATCACTGCGCCCAGGTACTTGAAGGTCCGCACATGCTTGAAATTATATTCGTCCATGGTGATGTTTTGTCTGATTCTGTCTGGCAGGGGATTGAGGGAGACATGCATGTATTTGGTCTTTCCTTCATTTATTCGGAAACCTATTCTCTGAGCTTCTTTTTCTATCTTTATAAAGTCTTCCTTCATACTTACCGTGCTTTCTCCTATCACGCCCATATCATCCGCGTAGGCCAAAACAAGCTTAGGGCCACCTGGATCAAAAACCTCTGCGTTTACTGGTGCTGTTCTTACCGATTTTTCTAGTGCAAGGTTTAATAGCACTGGCGACAAAGCGTCACCCTGCTTCAGGCCTCTCCTTCGATTTTAACGCAGCTCTTTGCCCCCTCTAGGCACGTTCTACACAGTCGAATCAGGTTGTGTGGGATTCTAAGTTCTTCCATAGCTTCCCACAACCTCACCGTAATAACACTGTCATATGCTTGTTCAAAATCTATGAACAGGGTACGTAAGTTTTTGTTAAACTCCCAGCATTTCTCCAGAATCTGACGGATAGTGAAAAGCTAGTCAGTTGTTGATCTTCCGCTTCGAAAGCCGCATTGGTAGTCTCCGATAAGCTCTTACATCTCGGTACATGGAGAGAGACGTTGAAAGAGAATGTTGGAGAAGATTTTATAGGCGTGACTTAGTAGCGCAATACCTCGGTAGTTTTTACTCTGCATTTGGTCCCCCTTATTGTGAAGTGGGATGATAATCCCTTCTCTCCATTCATCGGGGATGATTTCTTGATCCCAAATTTGTTGTCCGAGGTTATGTATTTGCATGGGTAGATCGCCCCCTCATATCTCAGACTTTCTGCTAAGATATTATCTCGACCTGCCGCTTTGTTATTTTTAAGTTTCTTAAGGGCTCTAATTGTCTCTTCCATGGATAGTGGAGGGATACTGACCTTTGCCGTAGTGAACAAAGTAATTTCTGGTTCTTCATGTCTGCTTAGTAGTTCATCAAAGTAGCACTTTCAACTATCTAGTATTTCTACTTCGGAGGCAGTGACTGCTTTAGCAATGTGGCACTTCTTGGAAGGAATCCCTTTTCGTGCCTCCCCACTTCCTTGTAGAACCTCTTTGCATTACCGTTCTGGAGGTCAGCCTGTAGATTAGGTACTTTTTCTGTCTCGTATTCTTTCTTCTTTTTCCTGATCAGTTTACGTAGCTGTGTTCTTAGTTCGTTGAATCTAGTTGTTGTTTGCTGCTATGAAGCATTTCAATTCGTGCTTCTGTTTTGACGGCACTAAGATTTTGGCATCTAACATCAAACCAGGGATGTCGCTTGGGTTTTGGTTTTGGGCCTAGTACATTTTCGTTTGCTTCCACGATGCTTTTCTTTATGTGCTTCCACCTAGATTCTATTATTCTGTTAAGGCTCTCTGCGATTGTTTCCTTATACGCTAGGTATGCTTGTGGGTCTCGTAATTTGTTTGTGTCGTGTTGTGCCTCTTTTTGGCTTTCTTGTTTTTACGTGAAGATATGCGGGTTCTCAGTTTGGCTGCTACCAACAGATGATCGGAATCTGCTTCGGCCCCTCTGTAGTTTCTCACGTCTATCATATTGTTGCCATATCTCGAGTGTCCCAGAACATGATCTATCTGGTTTCTAGTAACGCCGCCATTCAAAATCCTCGTCTGTTTGCGTATGCATTTATGTGAAAACATGGTTGACTTTACCCTTAACGCGTTCGACGATGCTAGATCTATGATCCGTTGTCGTTCGATATATCATGTAGGCTGTGAATACACGCCACTGGGTGTGCTGCTGGTTCTTTTCCAACTTTTGCATTGTAGTCGCCCAATACTATAAGCATATCTTGTTTAGGTACTTGATTAATTGCGGCTTGTAGGCTATTATAGAAAGTATCCTTCATGTCACCCTGTGCTTCTTCTGTTGGTGCATAGACGGATATCAGGCTGAGGTTGTGTAGCTTGCCTCGCACTATCATGCAACAAATCCTTTCGTTGACGGGAGTAAATCCAATGGCTTCATTCACCAGTTGCTCTTTAATATCGAAACCTCCTCCACTCTCGTGCCTTGGTTCGTGGTCACTATAGAAAATGGCATAGTTCCCTATTTTGACCTTACCTGTTCCAGTCCATCTGATTTCTTGGAGTGCGATTATATCCATGTTTTATTCTTGGAGGAACTGGACCGTAATTTGTGATGTACCTGGTGTATACTCGCTTAGTATGTTCCATGTTACAATATGCATGTCCTTATTTCATAGCTTGTGTCGTCTTATTTCTGTCCGGTTCCGAGGCAAGTGTTTCGGTTTCGTGATAGCGGAAATTTTATGGGGTTAGGTTGTTAGCCTAACGCCCAACCCTCCTCTTTGCTCATCCGGGCTTGGGACCGGCAACGGCAGAGTTGGTCTTACAAGTTTTAATCGTTAATCATTAATATTAATTGAGCCTGCTGCTGGTTACCCATATGGTAGGGCCGTTTCTTATAACAAATGAACCTCAATAGGAATACTTAATTTCGTGTTTCACGGTATTTTCTTTTCCATATCTATTCCCTGAGGTTAAGCCAGCGAGAGACTTACAGACGTCCCCGAATGATCAACAGTTAAGAAGGGAGGCCCCATTATGGCGCAATATATGCACCATGAAATTTGGCGAAGATATTGCATGCAATAATAAAATAGCAAATATCTCAAAAACGATCTTGAACAGACATACCTTTTTTATCCAGAAAATACAGGAGCATCATATTTTGTAACCAAAAGAACCATGCAGTTGCCCAAAAAAATTTAAACCATTTTTAATGGGCAAATAATATTGCAGGAAGCGCCCTCTATGAGATCTATTATCTTCTGTCGTTCTCGAAGGCCCATTTGTAGCTATTTTCATAACTATATGACAAATAGTTAGGAAAATATTACAAAAAATCCAAAATAAATTCGTTATTTTGACACTCTGTATCTGATTTAATATTAACATCATCAACATCATAAATAGGTGACATACCTTGATTCATGCATATTTCCCAGACGGGTCTTGCCGATTAAGACTAAAATGGTTTTGATTTCTCTGAGGCTAAAATTGAAATACTTCGCAATTGTCCATCCAAAGTGGGCCTAAGCCTAGAATGGGCATGCACGTGATCAGCAATCGTAAATGTATCAATGCATATACGACAAACCAGAAGAGTAGGAAATTCCAAATTTAGAGAAAATAGGCAAGCACATAAATGATTACTGACTCTAAAGAAAATAATTGACAAAAGCAAAAGATATGAGCGTCTAACGCAAAACTCCAAACTTAATGGTGTATGAAACGAATTTGCGCCTTAAAAGGTGATTGAAGTACAGATTTTGTGCTCAAGCGCCAGCAGCGTTTGAGGCCGAATTAATTTAAAATGAACGATAAAAAGCCGCAAGTTCTAAAAAGGAAAAAATTCTATTGAAAAAGTTTTTATATAAAATACACCCAGAAAAAATTCATGTTTTCAAGTTTTGTACATAACTTGATATTAAAGGCATGCTTCCCTAAAAGATAATTTTTACAGAATATATACGCATTTTTCCGTCAGGTTTTATTGAAAAAGTTAAAAATGTTTTAAGTTTGTTTTGAGGTTTTCGCACCCTTTATAGAACAAAAAATAGGAACGAATATGAGGCTGGGAGATATTAAGTGCCAAGAACATACAATATCTGGAAATACTACTTAGTCAAGAGCGATCGCTTCTTATACATAAGCTATTGCTAATCCAAATCCTAAAGTAGCTCCCCAAGTGAAAATATGCATATCTTGGTGTTAACTTAATTAGTTTTTTTGTCATATTAGGGGACAGCTATTCCACACATATATTAATTATTACTTTAGGAATATGCTAAACCAATTATATATTATTACTGCTAATTGTGTAGTAGATCTTAAATATTAGGAGCCACTAGTTTCAACTTTGATTAGTCACTTTAAACATTCGTTAAATTAATCAGTGTTTTGAATGTGTCAGTGTCAGTATGGCAATAATAGATGTGTGATTATTTAGCGGAAAATAAATTCCTAATTTATCAGAATTTTCCCAGATTCTTGGTTGATATTTTGAGTGCATATTTCAAATTCGGTAAATTGAGGCTTTTTTTTAACTACCTTTCGAAAGCTATGCCACCCTTACAAATTTTATCAATCGCTACTGATAGATATAATTATTTAAATTGTGAACTTTTTGCACTACGCTCGTATCAGGACATTTTAAAGAAAAGTGTGCCATAATGACACAAACGATAGCATTTATGTAACCAAAAGTTAACACTATATTTTTGATAAATGAATTTGATGTTTTACCTTCTTTTTCTTTCGTTTTATTTTTCAAGCCCATATTTGCATTTGAAAAAACGGGTTTTGGGCTGAATCCAGACCAGTGCCGAGAGATTTTAAAGGTTGACGCCATATTTTAAGAAATTGTATTAATTTTTCTTGGTGCCTGAAGGACAGTCTTCATTTTACACGCTCAAGCTTCCAGTGGAAAAAATTACCTTTCAAAAGCCACACTTACACATTTTATCAATCACTACTAATAGACGTAATTATTTAAATTGTATAAAGTGTGAACTTTTTGCACTATTCTCGTATCAAGACATTTTAATGAAAAGTGTGCCATAAAGACAAAATCGATAGCATTTATGTAACCAAAAGTTAACACTTTATTTTTAATAAATGAGTTTGATGTGTTAGCTTTTTTTTCTTTCTTTTTATTTGTCAAACCCATATTTGCATTTGAAAAAATGGGTTTTAGGCTGTTTCCAGACCAGTGCCGAGAGATTGACGTCATATTTTAAGAAATTGTTTTAATTTTTCTTGATGCCTGAAGGAAAACCTTCATTTTTACAGGCTCAAGCTTCCAGTGGAAAAATAAATACAAAGATTACTATTTAGAAGGTAAAATATATGAAATAACTATTTTTGAAGGGAGATAAGTATAGACCATACTAGATTAAGTTTTAAAGGTGTGCAATGAAAAAATATATATATTTTGTTGCTTTATTGCTTAATTTTCTAGAAAGAAAAATTTTTAAGGCGGTTTTTATTTGTTTTTTTTCTTAAGCCATCTATCTCTGTGGCCAATTTAAAACCACTTATTTGACAGCAAATCTATTTCTCATTCTAACATTTTTACGATTTTTTAAGCACATGATTTTATTAAGATATTAACCCAAAATTTTGCTATATATTAAAAGTTTTATTATGAAAATAATAAATATGGAAATACATTTTTTAGACATCTTCTATGTGATCGTTTACGCACACTGTTCCGAAACTAAAAAGGCATAAAGTCACTGGATATACTAGACCTCCAAATAAATAAATGTTTTACTTTTGATCATAAATTAAGAAAGAGAGGCTTACTTTTAGGTTAACAGTATTGATTTCACTCTCCTCATTTTTGAAATATCTTCAATTTAAACAGATACCAGAAGTTTTTATAAAATTTAACAATAGCAAGATCGATGTAGTGGATATATATTTTAAATGATACATAACCTCTCCTCAGGCTCATGCAACAAGCACTCCATTTGGTACAGAGATGGTGCTAGGGGAAAAGGCTCAGGACCAATCCAGAAAAGGCCAAACTAGTTCTATTTAAGAGGAAGCGTAGTCTGGGAGATATTCTCCCTGCCATTGACTTACTTGTTCAGTTAGCCCTTGAGCTATAAACGGTCTATCAGAAATCTTGAAGTTATACTAGATTCTAAGCTTACCTGGAAGTAGCAAGTTAGGAGCCGCATGGCCTTCGTGCAAAGGAATTCCCGCCCGCGTTTCATAAATCCATTTATTCGAATTCTTCTCCATCAAAAGATACCAAGTGAAAGCTAAAAATTACAACGGATATCTCAATTTATGTATGAGCCTGTAACTTGTCACCTCTGAGAATCATCTAAACACTGATGAAAAAATCGGATTTCTCGACCTCGAAAATATAACGTACTAGGAAGGTCCGGTTTTGAACTCTATATATTTTTCTTTAATTTCCAAGGATAAATTTTCGCTTCAACATGCAATATTTTACTCTAGGTCTAGTACCGCTAATTAGTTCTGAAACACCCTTTATAGTAGCCAAAAATAAACTTAAATTACTTATCGAAATGCACTAAACACTGTTTCTCTCCTTCAAGCATTAGTTCTTAACACGATAAGACAGTTAAAATATAATTATGATCTTGCATGAAGCAGAGCATAAGTGATTATTCTCAAAACAAGGGGATGATTCAAGAAAATTTGATACACAAACGCAGAAGTATTTTTTTTAGAAAAATATCCCGTTTAGTGCCGAATGTTGAAATTTTGCTCAAAATTCTTCACCTAATTTGTCTAACGTCAAAATTATCAGACTCAAAATAAGTCCAAGAGAAATCAGATTCCTGAAAAGGTCACTACTTCTAATAGGGAGGTCACTGGACGTGATGATGTTGTTTCAGCGTTTAATTACTTCTTTGTGGAATCGGTCAACAAACTTGTGGCTTCCACCAGTCTGAAGCCTCCAAACCACTTATATGATCTTAATTTCCATTCCATGTACATCAATCCAGTTAACTGAATAGGAGGTCCTTGAAATTATTAAATCTGCATCTAAAAAATCATCTTGTGGCGCTGATGAGATATCTTGCAATTTAACTGTATAGCAAGTGTATAGCCAGTATATTCTCTCCTTTAACATGTCTCACCAACATCTTATTTGAACTCAGCTACTTTCAACGGAAATTGAGGCATGCTGTGGTGGTCCCCATTCATAAAAAGGACAGTATGTCGACCGTGGAGAACTACAGGCCGAGTATTCTCAAAAACCTTTGAAAAGGCCTTTCGAAAATTCATTTTTGAACACACTCAATATACTCAATTCCCATCTACTTGACTTCAGAGAGGGTCTTTCAACGATTGATGCCATACTTTGCTCTCATTCTAGGATTCTCCAAAACTACAACATTAAGCTGAGAACCATTGGAATCTTCTTCGATTTCATGAGAGCCTTTTACCATGCCATACTGCTGTCTAAGTTGAAGCGATGTGGTGTCAGGGGTCCCGCGTTGGAGCGGGTGCGGGATTATCCGATAGGACTCAGGCTCTCAAATTCACGGATGCTACTGGTCTGCCTGTGTCTGATAAGGTGGATACTGAAACTGATGTGCCCCAAGGCAGTGTGCTGAGTCCGGTCCTTTTTCTTCGTCTTATAAATGACATTCCCTTGCTCGCTCAAAATGGTTATGTCACTTTGTTTGCTGATGATACATCGGCAGTGGTGGCTGACGAGAGCTATGCAAATCTGTGCATCAATGCTACTCAGTGTGTACATGTGATTTCTACCTGGTGTGTACCAAATGGGCTCTTTTTAAACAGCTCTAAGACAAATCTAACTTCACACCCCTCAGAGTGAGTCGAGACAGAAGTTTGCTGGTTAGGGACAAACTATCAATTCCTGTACAGCAGGATTGTGTAAAGTTCCTGGGCCTCACGCTGGATCAGTACCTATCTTGGCGTGGCCATATTGATAGCACATGCAACAAATTAGCCTCAAAAACTCTACTCTGTTACAAATAAGCAACAGTAATATGGCTTATAGATTACTGGCCTAGGGAAACTCTGATTATCTTGGGACAGTGCTTATAGCTCAGAAGAGAATAATAGGAAGTATGTACCATCTTTCATTCGGACAATCTTGTCGTGTCATCAACTGTTATACTTTGCCTGCTATATTTTCTCTAACCAAAACCTGCATACTACTGTTGGGGACAAAAACCCATACAATTCTAGAAATGCTGACCAGTTGTTTGTTCCAACTGCTCGCTTGTCTCAGATGCAGAATGGGCCTGAAATAACTTGCTTGAGAATATTTAACCATTTACCCACCTCTATTAAAACCTCATAGTCTCAGCATATTTTTAAGAGGAGGATCAAGACCATTTAAGCAGAAAACCTATTCTATAGATTGGGTGAATTTTTTGTGTATATCTTTTAAACTTTTTATAGCTTAGATCATTATTTTATTATGTATAACTTTTGAATGTTTCGGCTTTTAGATTTTCTGTGACAATTTCTATGCATGTAATGCTGCCATTTAAGGAGATAATAAATCAATAAATAAATAATGTCGAAATGTGTATTAATAATTTGCCCCTTTTGACATGACCAGATACTTTACTACCTTAGCGTAAGACGGTCTGCACCTTTGTATTCTATTTTATTTTTACCTTCCTGCTATGGAAATTTTTTACTTCCGCTACGAAATGTTGCTGAGATCTCCATCATGAAAATGCAACCCGTTTTTCTATAGGTACTTTATATTACACTATTTTACTGCTTGCAAAGTGTATATGTCAATTTTCAAGCATCAATATGATACGTCTTACAAATGAATTAGTGTTCAACTCAAAAAATATATTCTTACCTATTACACTTTTTCGAGTCATCGTAAAAACATTAGTTCTTGCTTCATCACTTGGTGTAGAATAGCCAGAGCTTTCTAGTCATTTAATTAACAGTCTTTAGTGTTGGATTCACTTGTCTATGAACTATGACGATTTTCTTTCAAGTGCGAGATAAATAAATTATATCTATACCAGCAACTTAAGTCAACTTTACAATATATTATGGCATATTTTATAAACTATAAACTTAACATTAACACGATGATGCCCTATAAACAGTTTCCGGGAATTTAAATTCAATCAAAGGTAAAGTGTCTGGCGCGTTTGGAGAATTCCTCGAGGATCGGACGGACTTGGAATCCCGACGACCGAAGGGACCATTTCCTGTCACTTTCGAAATCTCCCGGTGTTTGTAGCCCGAACACCTCTGAACGAAACACTAAACTATTGCGAATTAGGAAATAATAAAAGGGAAACGTTTAGGTATAAGGAATTGTGTGTGAAAGTTAACTTATGTGTGTCATTTACAAGAACATGCATGAATCTCATTAGTAATTGAGACATTGAATCTAGGAGATTGTAGTAAAACACCTTATAAGACGGTGTTAGTGATATTTACCAGTAAAAAAAATAATCGGGTGCTTCAGCGAATGAAGAAAGGAAGTGTACAATGACGTTTATAAAGAAACTTGCTAACTATTTAATATAGCCGGGAGCACCTCAGGATGGGGGAGATATGGATGAGAGTGTTTGTACAGCTAAAGAAAGTTTGTATTTTCGTCCTATGGAAACTAAAATCTCAACTTTTTGTGATATTGATCAGCTGCCAGATAGCCCATTTCTGGCGGTGCGCATGGATGCAACCTCAATTAAGAGCAAATTAGGAGCCGTGTTTGTTGAAATAGAGATGCCTGTTAGTGTGTTAATTATTACGGAGATCAAGGGATTGAGAAACAGGTTTATAATTTGCCAAGTGTTCAAGCTATTTATGCTTCAAAGTTTGAAAAGTGAGGCAACGGCCTAGCTTAGCTTAGTTAATATTGGAAATTCTTGATGAGGCAAGATTCTGCGTATATATTATATATAGCCCTAGTTCATCAGCAAGTGGGTTAGGAAGACTAATGGACCTAATGAGTAAGGAAATAATTATAAGCAAGCAACATGTGGTGCTGGGGCTCAAAAGCTCTTATTGGCCATACTTTAACCGATTCCAAAAATGAAATCTAAGATAAGTCATCATGATGTGCAGATAATTTAGTAATCTCATCAGGGCACGAAAAGCTTGAAAATATTGATGGAATCAGCGGCTCTCTATCAGAGTTTACTCAGAGCTAATTCTGTGAAGTCTCGGAGGATGCAAATTATGACTAGCTAGTCTGGGCATATAAGTATGAAAAACTTGAGTAAAGTTTCATCAAAATCAAGACATGGATCAATAAATGACATCCAGGAATTATTATCATGGACAATCCGATAAGTATTATTTAAACATACGTATGAGAGCTGTGTTAAACAATTATTTAGTAAAGACATTAATAATTCCGGAAGCGCCTGGAAAGTATTGAAAAAGTTTATATTGGAGCCAAATGAAATATGCAATGATTTCAATAATTCTTTTATAGAACATGGGTCTTTCCCGGCGCCATCCATAGATATGGAGAAATATTTCTTTTAGTCCATAGTATGCATTTTTTCAAGCTTTAAAACTAGAAATCTTGGATGGGATAAGATGTTTGGATTCAATAAATGCCACTGATAGAGATGATGCAAATGTCAAGCCAGTTAAAGAGTGCAAAAGATATGAAAGTTTCGCGTGTGAAGAGAGACTGAAAGAGAAGAGACGAATAACTATAGGCTAATATCAATTTTGCCAGTTTCGTCAAAAAAAAAATAGAGAAGTTTACGAATAAACGATTGTTGTGTGATTTCTCAACCACAAGATTTTTTATACCTATTTTGGCTTCAGAAAATCCAGTGATATAGGTGGTGCTGCTACCTATGGTTGACATATTAAAAATTCACTTGCATGCAGGTAATGATTAAAAATATGCACTGATATTGATGGATAATAACAATATTAATAATAAGAATAATAATAATAATAAGTTTAGAAATTAAACCTCAGATAGTACCGGAAAACTGTGACTTCCGACTCTACTGGGATAGTACAATCTTAACTGAACAAATGAAGATTCATACTAGGCTAGATAACACCCTCATAAAGAAATCTTCTAAGATTGCAATCTTTGTGGAAATATTGATTCAAATAACCAAAATTTGCTCGAAAAGAACGCTGAGAAGATTTCTAAGTACCAAGAGCTGGAGGTCAGGATGAAGAGGCAATGGCAGTTGAATCACGTCAAACCAGTGTCAATAATAATTTCAACAACTGAAATCGTGCCGAAAAACCCGCAAAGGAATATCGAGAAGTTAAGGCTCTACAAGCCCATTTAGAAAGCTGTCATGTTTTCGCCCGAGAGAATTGTTCGGAAGTTGTTCGGAAAACTTTAGAAACGCCATCTCAAAGGATCCCATAACACTGTAAAGAGTCCTTCAGAGCTTAATCCTTCTGAAGCTTAGTGCATCTCGGATTAAGTGAATTATTTCCCCTATAGAAGGAGTGCGCATGTCGAGAGGTTCGCAAATCGATCAATAAGAAAAAAGCTAATTTATTAGCCATCCCCTCACTACCACGACTCCTTCTCCATTTGAAGCGTGAGCAAGAGTTTTCAAATCGCCAAACTTCGTAATAGTTTAAACTTTCAGCAACTTTCATCAAAAGTTGAAATGACCAAAGCAATATGATTATGCCACTGGAAAATATCTTGTACCGGAAGTAGAAGAAAGAGTCTTGAGCCCTGATATATCCATCTCTTGGTTCCCTTACCAGCAAGATAATTGTCATAAAAACAATCGTTCCAAGAATGGTATCCATGGTATTTAAGCCCTTAGTAAAGTTACCCAGAGGTGGATATATCGGCACCGAATAAAATGACAGCACATCCTAGAAGCAATAGCCCAAAAATAACCTTTGCAAAAGCCATTAACACAATAAGGAAAATTCTCCCCACACAGTTGTTTCACTCCACTCGTACCATTTCCAAAGAGTACAAGCTTTGATACCTGAATATTAGCAGCTCAGGTTAGTGTTTGGTCAATAGTTTAAAAAGATGTTACAAGATAATCCATTATTTGTGAAGAATTTACTTTTTACTAAAAAGGCACTTACTTAATCGCGTCATATAGGTAAGTTCTCTATCAATGTATGGGCCGGGTAAGCTTGGTCGCCAGGTAATAAGGCCTCACATTCTACCAAATCGATTAAATGGACCAACATAAGCATATCCTCAAAGATGATGAATACCAGTGCATAAGACCCATCCACTAGCCAGCTCGATTGCCTGATATGAATCCTCTAGACTATTTTCATTGCGATTATCTATAATCATTGTTCTATACTACGGCGGTAAGTAACGTCTAAAAGTTGGAACAGTGTTGTATAGTACTTACTAGAAATAAGTCAGGGATATTTACCAGGGTTAGAAGGTCAATGAAGAGAGGCTGCATTGATGCGGATGGTGGGCAACTTGAACATTTTTTTAAAATCACTTTCTTTAAAAAATTTCCAGTAAAATTGGCAGGTCAGTTCTGATATTGAAGTAAAATTTAAGTTTAAACGTACTCCACTTGATACTCTCAAATAATAGCGCTTATTTTTTTAATAAACGGTGAATTATCTTTGAGATCATCTTCAAAGATCTCCAGCTCCCTCAGGAAGTATGTATCAATTTCTTCTTATTTTTCGATGACGCATTTGACTCTAGGTTGTGTCGATGCTTTAAAAAAGCTGGCATTTTACTAGAACCTGTACAAAATATCAATAGAGCTGTGTGTACACGACTAGCTTACGCTCAGCTCAGTTAAACCTCGTCTGATAATGAAATCTTCCCATATAATTTGCATTGTGTAGCGTTGCGAATGTTACAAATTCCACTAGTGCGGTTTCTTTCTTTTACTGGCCGATTTGTGTTGTCGGTACTCTTGCTACCTTACTTTCGAGTAACTACAATCCACCAGTATCAAGGCATGCTGTTCCGAGTCGCTTGAAGCCCTGGAGCGCTCTCTTGACGGATGTGCTATCTTATATCGTACCTATTACCGTTATTTATCGTTCTGATTATTGAACTTACTGTTAAACGACTGTAGGTCGTTTCCCATCTTATGTCGTACTTATTTCCGTTACTACTTGTTTTTGTACAAGAACTTACCGTTTTGCTTATTGAGCTTACCGATAAACATCTTTCGGTTATCTATTATTGTGTATCATATTTACTCCTGTTTGTTATCATATTTTCTTTAGAGATACTTATTTTATTCTTTAACATTATCTGATATTATTTAGAGTGGAGAGTGTTTTTTGCTAATGTTATTATAATTAAATGATTTAATTTTACTGTAATTGGCTGTAGGCTTCATGGCAGTAAATAGTTTCACATAACTGCTATTTACAACTTTAATTAATTTTTCGCCTTAATACCACTATCGAACTGAGCTTACTTCGTGCTTACCAGTAGATAATAACCGGCTATATAAATAAATAAATGTACATCATAAGTTAATTGACTGATTTAGTATATCTTTATTAATTATTTATTGGTATAATAATATTACCGCTGCCATGGGATTAATTTAGATTAGTTTTTGTTTAGTAAGTACTGCTTATTTTTGGTACTTTGTGCCTAACTCCGTTTTAAGAACTTTTTATTAGAACTATTTATAAACAGGAATTAGACAATCTTAATGTTATAGAACATAGATTAAAGCTATACCATAGAATCAAGTTAACTTGAGATAGAATTAGTTGTTTTAGAATGTTTAAAAAATTGGATATTTAAATAAATAGTTTAATTAGAATATAGATGTTTGTTTTGGTAACTTAAAGTGGAAGGTAAAAGGACATATTTTCTCAATATTCTTCTCCAGGGTATGTTTTTAAATTTTACTGCTCCGATTTTAATGTTCAAAAATCATCAAACTGCAATTTAAACCTAAATTTTTTGCCTTAGCATCGAACTGAGCTCATTTTGTTTTTACCCGTAGATGCTTACTGGCTATATATTTCACGGGTTATCATATTGATTAAATTGATTTATTAAATTTTAGTAACTGTTTATTGGTCTACTGATATTATCGCTGTCATTTGATTGATTTAGACTAGTTTTGGTTAATAATAACTTCGTGTTTCCCTATAGAGACTTACCGACTCAATTCAATTTCAATGTGCAAAAATCATTGATATTATATTCTTAGCTGAAAATTTAGTGGCGCCTTCGCCTAGCTGCTAACTCTTCGACTCACGTCTTTAAATAAAATAAAATCCGCTGAGTGGACCTGGCATATGGACTGTTTGTTAAGCAATCAACAAATCGTGTTACAATAATTGACGTCAAATTGCTCGTCATTTTGACAGCATGGAAAGGTTCAATAATTCAACTACCACTCAAGGTTCATCTGAGTTGAGCTTGGTATAGCCGACCTGGATATCAAACGATAATTAAAGCTTTTCAGATTAAATAATTCATTGAATGCCGTTCCATTTTTCAAGCGACCTAAACCAATAAAATAAATTGGAGCAATTATCGCTGCATATATAAAATGAAACTGTTATTGCGAAGCGTACGATAAATAAAATACAAAATTAATAACTAATTCATTCAGTAGCCCACTGATATACCCTTTTTGTTTAAATAATGTGAATTTCGTTTGAAAGGCAAATTATTGTTTAATTATTTGAAAATATTTATTGACTTACTTCTGTGTTTGCCACTAGTATGTGTATGTGTTTACAACATATTTAATTCATTGAGATATGATGTATTATTGAAAAATGGGTTAGTTTGTGTCAGATATAGACTAGCCGCAAATGACCTTATTAAAAAAAATTGAACCCTATTTTGCCATTAAAAAAGAATCGTCGTTTGTAATTGTGATTCGAATACTTTGCCTTAATGCACTGCTCGCATACAAAAATTTATCCATTCGAAAATCCAAACTAACAGTAGACATAAACCCATCAGGGGCAACCCCTTTTCCATAAGAGATCTATTAAAGTCGAGAACTGCCATTATAGCTCTTTCACGGGGACTTAACTCAGCCATTAAAGAATTTAAGTGCGTTTCCGTTGTTTTCTAGAAAAATACCCACTTCGGTTTATTATAAATGGTAAAGCTGCTTACCTTACTGCTCGAGAACCGTACAAGATGCCTACTTGTTACAATGGGAAATAATCTCAGCTTTTTATTAGGAATGATGGTATTATTCTCAAAAAGTGATTTCTATTCTTGAAATATTTTCTCATTAAATTATTAAGAACTTAATAATAACGCATTCTCAGGTATACAAGAAAGTTACACACTGTGGGCCAAATTAAGTTAGATCCTTTTTCAGTGTTTGATAACTTTTTATTTTCTAACCAACAGATATTGATGATTTTCGGAGCATTAAATAGTCGAAAGTAGACAGGTTTGAACGCTACACGCATAGACAGCTCAATCATACTCACATACCATCAAAAGGCTGGGAAAGACACCATAGATTAGCAGAATGTCTGCAAGTTCATAGCTATTAATTTTACTATTATTATCTACATTATTTTCAATAGAAAAAGTGTTTATTGACTTCAAAATTTTTTGAGCCCAGACTATGGCTGAAAAGAATTTCAAATTCTCGGACGATTAATAAGCTAAAGAAATAAGGTCTAGGTCATGGAAGTTCACGACCCAATATAAAAATAACAGGCTTTTTAATTTTTTAAAGAAGATAAATTAAACCAGAGTTCTCAGGTCTCATAGAACCCTCGTAAATACCAATTTCCCGCCAAGGTTAGCAAAAAAGTTTCGATTGCCCAACTTGGCTAATTTCACTCCAGGGGATTGGGTTAAGAAGTTAAGTTATATTAGCAAGAGTCGGTGTATTAGACTTCGTCCTAAAACAGCAGGAAAATCTGCCAAGTAAGCAGTGCTAATGGATTTATTCTGTTTATTAATTTTGACGTGAAAAGGATGTTTTTCTTTGGTCATGATTTAATTGACCTAATTTTATCGGGAGGATATACGTCGAACTTAGTAATAACAGCAGGAGTTTCTGTAAAATAAGAATAGGATAGTAATAGAGCATATTATTCTAATAAACTGTTAACTTCATCTAATCGCTGTAAAAGTGCGTGAGGCATTATTAGCTAACTCACTAGCATAAAACTTTTAAAAAATCAATTCCCGATCGGATTGTGCACTGTGGCAAGGAAGTGACGGGTGTCTTCAACACCTTCTTTATCGAATCGGTGGACCAATTCGTGAATGGTAGCACAATCTTACCCAACAGTGCCAACTGCCATATGATTTTTTGACACCTATAACCGGGAATGAAGTTTTGAGTATTCTCAGGTCTGTGGCCATTAAGAGGTCTTGCGGTGTCGACGAAGTTCCCTATAACCTAATGAGTTATTGTGTAGGTTCTAGCTCCTCTGACCTGCCTTATAAATTGTTTCTTCGAACATGTCTACTTCCCGGATGGCTTGAAAAGAGCGCTCATAGTCCCCGTGTATAAAAAGGGGGACCCGACTGCAGTGGAAAATCAGAGGCCGACCGCCCTGCTGTCCGTGTTCTCGAAGGTTTTCGAGAGCGCTTTTCGGGGAAGATTTGTGGGTTTTTTTGGAGTTCTTCCGCATATTGACCTGCAGGCAGTTTGGGTTCACAGTTCCAGATGCCATATTATCCTTTTACCTGAAAATCGTGGGTAATTTCACAGGGCGCTGAAGTCTGTTGGGATATTTTATGACTTCATCATGGCCTTCGATATCATAAATCATGAGATACTATTTGATAAGCTGGCGTATTATGGGATTAGGGGGCCGGCATATGACTGGATAAAGACCTACCTGTCAGGCAGGATTCAAGCCTTGAAATTGTTGGGTGATGGTGGACTGACTGTGTATGATTGGACAAATGTCAGCACGGGCGTTCCTCAAGGCGGTGTACTGGGGCATATTTTGTTTCTTCTGTATATAAACGACCTACCTCTGCTGGCCGGCGATAGTTATATAACTCTTTTCGCGGATAATACATCGGCAGTTGTCGAGGGGATTGATTATGAGAGACTTTGTACCAACAGGTGAGCGAGAGATATTGTTGAGTGGTGTGAGGGAAGGCCTTTGCCTGAATGGCGCAAGAGAGCTTTCTGGTTTTCACCCTTATCTGGGTGACCCAGGACAAGAGTCTGCTTGTCGGGGAGGGATCAGCAAATCTTGTTCAGCGTGAAGACGTTACCTTCTTGGACATTGCAGTTTACACTAATCATTCATGGACTGGTCAAATCCATAACATCTGTAATAAACTGTCATCAACGAACTACGGATTTATTATGAGAGGATTTGTACCAAGGCGAACAGGTGTGCGAGAGACATTGCTGAGTCGTGTGTGGGAAATGGGCTTTGCCTGAATGGCGCGAAGAC
>JAEQML010065884.1:0-20504 GCA_016904865.1 Pissodes strobi
CTATAGTAGTTCCATAATCCTAGAAATATGTTTCTTGAACTGGTAAAATTTAAATCTAAATGGATCGAGATCATATTTAGTGTACAATTTACACATAAGGGTGAGAAGTGCATGGCGTAATTTGTGCTGTTGGTAGGAATGTAGAATTATTTCTAGTTCGACGTGTGGCCGAAAAGTTAATTGAATCTAGCAAACGTTCACAATTAATACGTCCCACCAACAACTTATAGAAAAAGCAAATGGAGGATTGCACTCTCCTGGACTCCAATGTACGAATCGCAAGGCGATCCAACACAGGCCCATAATTAATATAATATGGGTTATGTACAGCGGTATGAACAAAAATTTTAAAACGCCACGCAACATCACGCAAAAACCTGCCCTGAACACGCTCCAAGGCGGCTATATGCACCTGATGATATGGAGATCATACCACAGAGGCATGCATATTGTAGTGCTCTTGAAAGTTAAGCTTGGAGTCCAGAATCACGCCGAGGTCCCTTATTGAACTTTTAACAATCAGTGCTCGATCACCCAATATATAAATATTTTTTATCGTGAAAAAGATATAGAGAAACACATCAATGTTCAACTGAAGTCTATTGTCTTGGCACCAACCGCTCAGTCTATCCAGATCACTTTGTATTAACATGCACTTCTATGGTTCCGAAACCCAAACAACTTTAAATCGTCGGCGAATAATAAAAATTTCGAATTATTGACAATGGCACTACCAATATAATTTATAAATAAATTAAACAATAAAGGTGCACATCAGTGAGAGCCCTGCGGCACCCCGGATGCTACCCCTATTACAACCGACACAATGTTGTTAACACGAACATACTGAGAACGATCATTCAGAAAGCTTGCAAACCAGTCAACCAAGACATCACCAAAGCCCAGAGCTCTAAGCATAGCAACCAACATTTTACGGCTAACCTTGTCGAACGCCTTGGAAAAGTCAGTGTAAATACGTCAACTTGAAGTCGGTTCTCCAAGGCGTTCATCAAGTAATTCTCGTAAACCAATAGATTAGTGGTCGTGGATCTACCCTCAGTAAACCCGATGTTTGCAAGCTGAAGCAAGTACATTGCATACTAAGGAATCAAAAAGTTTCGGAATGGCTGAACTTATCGACACTTCACGGTAATGTTGTACATAAGCTCGATTTCCAGCTTTAAATATTGGAGTGATAAAGCTTATTTTCCAGTAATCTGGAAAAACACCCGTTCGTAGTAATCGTAGTGATAAAGAGAATAAATGAAGCAGAGGTTTACTCAGAGTACACACGCACGCCTTCAACAAGAAGAAAGGCACACCATCAGGCCCGTATGAGCAAGTACCCTTCATATTACTAATTCCATCGAACACGTCCAACAATGACATGCCCTCGTTTGGAAGATCTACAGTTTCCGGAAAAATATAAGAAGGTACATTGTAATTTTCATCTGTGTAAATTTTAGAAAAATTCTTAGCAAACAAATTTACAATTCCTTCCACCGTGTCTTCACTTGTTTCGCCCAAAAACATAGATCTTGGGTAGCCAATGCTCTTTCTAATACTATTTAAGTGCTTCCAGATCTGAAATTAAGTTAGCATCAACCCTCGCAATATACTGATTACGCAAGGTTTTACACTGATCACGAAGGTCAGAAAAAATGGTAAAATCTTCGAGAGAGCCTGTTCTTCTAAATTGTGCATGTGTTATCTTCTTTTTAATTATAAGGCTCTTTAATTCTCTTGAAAACCACAGAGGAAATGTGGAGGACTTAAAGCGCTTAATGGAGGTACAAAAGCTTCAATACACTATAAATAATGTCATAAAAATCATTCAATGTTATATTAACATCATCATTACTACAGGTGACAAGATGCCAATCAGCACTGGGCAGTGTCAGTAACAATTTTATCATTATCGTGAATAGATAGAGAAAACTCATATGCAAAATGTCTATCCACAACACTAGATAAAGGATCCAAAGCTTTCCGAACTATAACTGAGCCTTCCCTAGTAAAAACTAAGTCTAAAAATGTTCCAAACCCATTAGGTACATTGTTTACTTGCAATAAATTTAGAAAGTTATAATTTTACGCAACAATAAGAGCGGGAGATCTAACGGCACATTGCAATTCTATGGAATTACTAGGACACGAACCAAATTGCATCCGGTAGATTGAGATCTCCGACTATAACCAATTCACAATTTCGAAAACTCCCATGCAAATTCAGCAACTGCTCACAATGAATAGAATAAATCTCTGTGTCCGAGGTAGGTGGTTACTAATCAACTAAGGTAATGACGTACACGGACACGATACACTAAATAGGTTATGGTATGGAATGTTGTCATTTCTTTTATACGGATATGAATGTTGTGGTCTATTCCGAGTTAATCTATATATGTAGTACATCCCTTTATGATCTCACTTAAGATACCCGACAACATTTTATAGAAAATGTATATAAAGTTGCTCATGTATGTACAAAGCTCTATATCTTTGAATATATTCAAAGCTTTATATATTATATGTTTTCTCAGAAGTTGAACTTGTTAGTTGAAAATCTAAGGCTCTCAGCATGTTTTTATTCCGAAACCATTTATCTCTTCAAGGGAATTTAGCTTCCTATAAGCTTAGAATTGAGAAAAAATAAAAAAATTTGCCCAAGCTAAATTTGTTATTTTTCTCAATTCTAAGCTTATAGGCAGCTAAATTCCCTTGAAGCAGCGCCTGCTTCAGCGTTTATGTCGCCCCGGACAAAAGGGCAAATTGCCGCCCCCTAATATACATTTAAAAATATATATTTTATTTAAAATAAAAATCAAATGGTTTTAAATTATATGAACAACGTATATTCAAAAAGAAACATGTAACATAATTAACTCTTATTTCTATAAACAATAAGTTTGAAGGTGGTTTTAATTTTCTTTCTGCTAAACAAAACACTACGGGTCCAACGGTAGTACAAACACCAAAATAAGGAAAAGCAAACTAATTGTTAACTTAACCAGGTGCATTTGTAATATTGAGGTAACCCGCCTATATAAAATATTATTTCATTAGACCTGATACATTCAGTTTCTGGGATATCCCATATATAAAGAAAGAAACAGGAAAAAACAAGTCATAAAATGAGTAGGGTTTTGCGAGGTTTTTTTCCGAGGGGATCCTAAACCGTATCGTTCCAGAGCGGAGACAGATAGTCTGAAACCGGCGCAGTGAACAGTTTATTTTCTGAATGGTTTTTCTTTTATCGTGTATTACAGGTCAGTAAAATGAAACTTGTAATTAACATAATTTGTACAGGTATTTCTTTTATTCCCATGTATGATTCATATTTGATGGCATAACCTGTGTATATGTTTAATTAAATCGTTTTATGCTGGGAATAACCCTGCTTTAAATGCAAACAAAAATGTATTGTTTGCTGCCTCCTCGTGCTGGAAATTTAGTTTTAATATGACATGTGATTGCAAGTAAGTGCTTTTGTGAAATTACTAACATTTTCCTACCCTAGGTGTAAATGAAATGATCATTCTAGAGATATTGGCCCTAATTTCAACTTTAGCTGAGTAGCCTCCGTACTTCAGGACCTCAGTACCCTCCAGCGGCGTCTGGCTAACTAACACCCCTCTTCGGTAGTGTAGTGATGGTTATCACATTCGCCTGACACGCGCGGAAAACTCGGATTCGATTCCCGACCGAAGAGCTACAGTTTTAAATGTGCTATTAAGAGTGTGCAAGTACGAATTGTGGTGCGGGAGACAGTTATTTAATTAATTATTATACTAATAAAGGTTGTACAGCATAATTCGGTTTAGGAATTTAGATTTCTTTAATAAATTAGGCGTATTAGGAATCTTTGGTTTAATTTACATGACGCACCTTTCCCTCAAATTTCCCTAATTTTGTTACCATCGAGCGCATTATGAATAAGTAAAATTGTGCATGATATAATATAGTTCGCCCAGCCGTTGTTGATCCTCGAAACGCATGCAATTGCATGCGTTTCGAGGGTAAACAACGGCTGGGCGAACTATAGTAACACAACGTAGGGATTGGTTATCTATTTTGACCGTCATTAACAAAATAAAGACAAAGCACAACTTTACTTATCTCATTCAACTATGTTGAACTGACCCGGGTAGGTTATACTACAATATTATAACAAAAATGTGTTATTGCACAACCGCACAAACAAAACTTACATTCTATAAAAACTAAATAAAAATAACATCAACTACTTTAAAGTCACAGGAAACATTTCTTTCTCGCTTTTATTTAAGAAAACTTTTTTATTACCTCTTTTAAGTTTATTTGATCAGCAATTTCATGGTCAATCGCCAAAATGGCTAAACCATTAAGACGATTTTGCGTGGTAGTAGAATGTAAACAGTTCTTAATTAATTTTAATTTTGAAAAACGCCTTTTCCCACTTGCAACCCGTTATTGGTATATTCAGCAATATTTTTAAGGCAACACTAAGGTTTGGGGCAAAATTTAACATAGTTATTAATTTTAGTACATTGCTTGAGCTTTCTTTTTTTATCCAGCAATTTAATCCTATACATTATTTTTTTATTTTTCCATTAATTGGACATTTTATGAACAAATGCCTCCTTTTCGATTTGCCGCCCCGGACAAATTTCCGGGTTGTCCGCCCCTAGAGCAGACGCTGCTTGAAGAGATAAATGGTTTCGGAATAAAAACATGCTGAAAGCAATAGATTTTTAGATACAGTTCACACGGAACTAGTTTTTAATCATATACTTACCGAGGTTAAAAATCCCGAGCCTGGAGCCTGATCGACGCCGAGCAGCAACCGAACAAAAGTTATCACATAATCTTTCACGAAGGCCTGGTAAAGCAACGTGTCTAACATGCTGGCGCTGAAGACGCTGCCGGCCGCAAAGGGTAATCGAAACATGTACGATATGTGAGATCCCCTTTCCTTTTCCCTCTGGAATTAATAAATGTAAATCTCGTTATATTAAAATATTCAAAACTGATAATAAATTAATGCATTACCTTCTCCATTTTTGAAAGATGAAGAGCGTACTTGTCGTGCGCTCTAAACTGCATAAATCTCATGTTTGACGATTGCGACAGCTCTGTTATACTTTTGATGCTCGGAAAGAATCTAAAAAGTCAGATCAAAGTTAGGCTGGCAAGCGGTCATAAATCTTGACAGAAATATTAATCAATAAAATCCTAATTTTTAATCACTGATTAGCAAGAGTAGGGTGTTTACGACGGACACGGCTCTCCCCCACTCGCTTTTTTCAAGGTTACCTTGAAGTAGATTTCATTCACTTGACCGTGAATGGTTAAAAATCATATCAAAATTACGTTGGCAACGCATAGTCTTAATATAAAATATTAATCATCAAATGACACTGATTAGCGAGAGTAGGATATTTACGACGGATACCTCTTTCCCCTCACTTCCTCTTTTCTTTTGGGGGAGATCTTGACAATGAATGTCCTTGAGCGTATTTGAATGTTGTTGCCTACTACTCCACTTAAGTTGTAAGTTTTTTGAAGAATAAGGCGCGCAGAGTGTAAATAGCACAATGCTAGTTTTGGTTCATAAAAGTTATTCATATACAAATTTGGCATACTTACTTAAACATCGTTTGAACTGCCACTATGGTATTACAGTCTGACAGTGAGTCTTCTTCTGCGGAATTCGACAATTCCTTATTAACCACCACCACGTTCTCCGCCAATGATATTCCTGCGCGAAGCAAATCATCTAAACTGAAAAATAGAAACACATCTTTTAAGATTTTGACCCCAAATTTTGCATTGCATTTTCTCTAATTCCAGATTTTATATAACATATTTTGTACATCAGAAACTAAAATAATTTTCTACTATAAAGAAAAAGTTCATCTAAATAAGGAACTCATCTACTGCAATATGATGTTACGCTATGCTAGCGTATGAGAGTTTTGTTAAGGATAGATCTACGTCAGGTGAGAAGAGATGATGAAGATGATACTTTGGTAAAATAATAACAATGTCTATTAGTCAACGATTTAATGAATTTTCAATGTACCATACTGCAAGGATACGCATGCATGTCTTTCCGGTTGAGGTATACTTTTAATTGCTTATTATAGGTCTTGGCCACTATTTTATAATAGTTTTTACGAGCGATGTTGTATGTAATTTAGGGTTATTTATTGTTATTTTATTTAGGTACTTTGAGCGTTTTATTGGCATACTGATTTGACTTAATTTCACTCAAGGCTCTACAGCACTGCAACTATTAGAAATTTGACCGATCTATCGTAGATTCGATTTTGGTATTTACGAGGGTTACCAAGATACTACGTTTCTGTGGACTGCAGTTCAGTGAGTGAACGAACTGGACGGGAGACAAAGTCTGTCGGACTGCTTACCGTTGCAAATTAAGGTTCATAATCGCTTGTATTGTTTAAAATTTGCCTTGCATATAAACCATGGTTTACATATATGTATCCTCATGCAACTCTAGTATCTGTAAAAACCTTGGTTAATAATATGCTATTAATATATAAATGTCCACCAATATATAAAAAGACATACCAATCTATCGATCCCACCATCCAGTAAATCAATGGAAAATAAGAGATTGAATCCAGAAAAGCGATGTCGGGCCGTCGTTCCAGAAGCAAAATGATGGGATTTAACGATGTTTTCGGTCGAAAATGAGCCCTCAGCGGTATGATGAAATTATATATTCCATTCGACGCAAAATCCGCTGCCAAAATGATGGTTTTGTTTTGCCACTGATATTCTCTTGCATTTCTATAACACAAATATAAAGCATATAAACCACATGAATAAAATGCTGAAATCAATAATACAGTCTACTGCGGTTTAAACAGGGTCGCGGCCATGTATTTAAAAGCAGGGCTTAGACTCAATTAAAAGCACCAGAAGGCAAGTATTCTCGAACAATAGTTTTGATAATCTTTCATCGGATTATCTATTCACTAAATGACAGGCGCAGTTATCAGCTACAGAGACTAAATTAAATTTACTAACGACTTATCAGTTTTGCAAATGTCGAATATATTCTAGAGAAATCAAAACATTTTAGCTATTCTCATTTGATTTAGGCACTTAACCATCAAACTAACTAATGTGAAAAGAAAAACAGATAAGGTTTGCTAAGAAAACTTTAAAAAATCAATGCTTGTTAGTTGTTAACAACTTTAGAAGTTTAATGGTTAATAAAGGTTAACACATCCTTGGCATGGGCGCCGGCAGGTGAAATTCCAGGGGGGGGGGGCAAGTCGATGTGAGGGAAAAGCTCGACACAGGTGGCGGGCAGGGTGAAATTCGCCGAAGGCGGAAAATTTTGGGGGTGCCACGCCCAACTGTTACCCAAGTCATTAAAATCATAAAAAAAAAACACGCCTTCCACGAGCGGACGAAGCCGATTTTATCAAGCATTATTGACACATTTCCCAAGTCAATTAAACGTAAGAAAAGTAGGGCTGGGCAACAGGCAATAATTGTAATCTGGAATTGGACCTCGCTCTTGATGATATAATATAACAATCGAATCTGCCATCGTTAAAACTCTTCTTCTTTTTCTTAGGTTAGGTTTAATTGAATTTAAATATTGTATTATTTGTATACAAATATTGCGGAAACTCTTGAGAGCCTATGGGGGGGGGGCTATAGTTCCCCCTCACAGATGCGCCTCTGGGGCAAAGTAAACATAGATTGAAACTTAAATATTTTTATTGTCAAAAATACATATATACGGTTTTGGTTTGCTTGAACATACCTATATTTTCCTAATCGGAGAAAAGTAATAGCAGATTTCTTCTCTTTTGTGAAAACCGATTTATTGCGTTTTCAATAGCTCTGTCTTTATTATTACTCTCAAACTCTCTGTGAATGCTAAGCATACAGAGACCAGAGTGTCTTTCCTCAGACATAGTTAATCTCAACCAGGTTTTTACACGTCGGAGGGTACTGAAAGATCTTTCAATTGTTGTTGTGGTATTGTAAGAAAATAGTCAATGTAATTTTCAGGTACCTATGCATGTTTCACTGAATAATTTGAAATGTACTTCTATACTAAGTGTTTTAATATTCCGGGGGGGGGGGGCAACCGCCCCCCCCCCCCCCTGCCGGCGCTTATGACCCTTGGTGCAAAAATATATAACATTGCATGTATACCAAAAGAAGATAATTAGAGAATAAAAACAGGTCCCTTCAATTCGCCACCGCTTACACTAATGAGCCATCTCTTACCGGTAATTGCAGTGTTCACAGACTTGGGCCAGCTGCAGGCAACACAGAGGCTTTTTCTCCTTTAGCAAATAACACAACGTAGGGCTGACTCCAATGTAAGGCGAAACTGGTGGAAATCCTTTAACGATGCTGCGGAAAATTAAATATTATTAGGAATTATAAAGAATTAAAAAACGTTAAAAATATAATAATCTCTCTCATAATAAATCTTTATACACTGAAGTTAATCTAGCACAATACTTTTTCAGATAAGAAAATAAGGCAGGTTCATTCATGCTTTGTAAATTATTTTCTGATTGGGAATCAGGAGATATCGCCGGACAGGCCACCAAGTTGATCTTAAGCCGCTAATTAAAGATGAACTCCGGACAGAATTTTGACCCATTTGTGGTTAAATTTGATCCCAAGATGGTAACGTTTTTATCGTACCTGTGCTTGTCAACTTATCTTTTTCCCCGAAATGTTTCATACTCTAATTTTGTTTGCATGCAGGATACAACAAATCAAATTGTTGGGATTTGTTTATGTACAGGGTACTAAAATTTGGACTTATAATTTCATTTACAATTTTATTTTCAAGGACCGGTATGAACAAGGCGGAAGCAACGATGATTGTTTGCATCCGTAAGACGGGAGAAACAACGACAGGTTGCTCCATATCAGCCTCCAGTCGAACTTCCGGATTAGATCATACAATTAAAAATAACGTCGGTCGATAAGCACGTAGTAGATGGGTTCTGATTAAATTGAATTTTAAGAAAGTCAAAAAAAGAATTATATTTATGTGTAAGGTATCGTTTTGTGTGTAACTTTGTATACTTTTTGGTGGTAAATTTTTCAAGACTATTAAACCCATAATTATTTGTAAGAAGAGTGAAAACCTTTAAAGGAATGTATTGAAACATCAAATTCTGATCTCTTCTGGCCAAGAAATAAATATAAGAAGTTTTGTTTGTATTGTTTCCAATATTTTTTTATCCGATTGGACGAAAAACGATGTGTTTCTCACCGCAAAAGTCATGATTCCAGTATATTGTATTCGTTGCTTGGCAACATGCAATAACTGTACAAGAATAGAAAATAACAGTCCGGGAATATAACATTCCCGTCCTAGGCGGGGAATGTAACATTTCTGTCATATTCAAACCCCTTGTTTGTCAGATCTGACGTCTATCAAAAGTTACATTTAGCTGTAGTTTCCGTAGCTACGTAATAATCTTCAAGCTCGCTCGATTCAAAACTTGATATTATTTTGAGTTTAAATTTAAAACACTTTTTTATTTACAGTAATATTT
The DNA here is from genome assembly GCA_016904865.1 of Pissodes strobi. Classification (NCBI taxonomy): domain Eukaryota; kingdom Metazoa; phylum Arthropoda; class Insecta; order Coleoptera; family Curculionidae; genus Pissodes; species Pissodes strobi. The sequence goes on from JAEQML010065884.1 coordinate 9,558, forward strand.
GGCTCTATTTATATAAGTACGTATTCTCATTAATTTCGATCGGATAAAAAATAGTGTCACGAGTAGGTGGGGGGGGGGGGGGCGTTTCTTTAAAGAATAACTTCTCAGAGAAGAGCCTCGTCGCGATTAGTACAATGACGGGGTCTCAATGCTTCCTTTAATCTACCACTGGATGTTTTACTCGTGAGGACACGCCGTGTTTAGCGTGCCGGGGGGTAACTGAGGTAAACCGGGATCGCATTAAGAAGAGATGATAAAGTAAGCACGTTTAGTTTATAACAATAACAATGTATTAACGATAAAACTTTAACAACAATTATTGGTCAGAAAAAATTAGATTCTCTTACACCCGATTACTACGGTGCACATGTTTTCTCGATTTGAGGTACTGTTTATAGGTCTTTGTTTACCGTCTTATAATTTATAGTTTTTCTTAAGGGTTGGATTTTATTTAAGAGCACTAAGAGATTTCACTAAACTTTTTAATTGACTATTTAGACACTTGTCTTTCTCAACACTCTGACAAAGTTCTTGTCAAGACTCTACTATGGAGGTTGTGCAACCCCTGGTCCTAGCAGTCGTGAAGTGACTAACCGGTACCAGGTTTGGTAGGAAAGGAATGGAACCTAAAGCAGTCGTATGGCTAACTTTAGGAGCGGATAGAACCCAGAAGGCAGTCGTCAAGTGACTAACCTTGGGAGCTGGAGGTGAGACTAAAGTCTGCCGAACTGAGGGTTCGGTAGCGTATTTATATAAAACAAAGTGATGATCATTGCATGCATACGGTTCAAAGTCGCTCCCGTTGATTGCTCGCGTTGTTTATAGTTTGCCTTTAATGTTTATATAACAATCTCCAAGTTCAAGTTCAAACTTGCGACAGGGTGATATTTGTTTAGTAGCTTATGTATTTTAGTAGATTACAATAGTATGTGCAACTCGTAGGATAAGCACATTCCTGGACTCCTGTGCTACTGGCCTCGGCTGCGCCTCGTCCAGCAACTACCAGAGTCATCCAGGAATGTTTTGCTTTTCCTCCTAGTTACACAATATACTATTTTCTTCAAACGTCAGTAAATCCGTCATTACTCGTCTATGTAGGCGGCCGTGAAGTTTCGTTTTTCCTCCGCCGGAGCTTTACTTTTCACTTTTCCGCCGGCGGAGGTAAAAGTGTTGTCATAGCAACATAGATACAATACAAACACACAACAAAATAAGCGTCAACAACTCAAGATTTATTAAACTACAATTTGTATTTATCACTCAATTTGTGACTGCATTTCTAAAAATCACTAATTTAGGAACCAATTGATATTATTTAATCGAACTTACTCAATAACTGCTTATCAATACGGAATTAAAACGCAATCGGAGACGCAATATTAAAAAAAATAATTATTGTTGACAGTGTCCACTGACAGCTTTATGTTACATTACTATAGCAACAACCTGTGCCTATTCACCGACACCGATCTAAGCCGCTTTGCGAACCCACTTATCTTTAATAATAATTAGATATTATCTATACAGGGTGTTTCAAAAAACATGCGCCAACGCTCGGCCGGAGATTCACCATCCAAAAATAAGAAAAAAAGTTGATATAAACGTAGGTCCGGAAATGCTTAGTTTTCAAGATACAGGGTGTTGAACATTTAAAAAAAAATCGGCTTTTTTAAATATCTTAAATATCCTTTGTCCGATTTTGTTGAAATTTGACAGCGTTATTTACAGTGATAAGGGGCTAATTTTTCTTTAACAAGATTAAAATTATCAAGTCCAGTGGCGTCCCCGAAGGCACCTTGTCGAATATTTTTGTCGAAAAAAATGTAAGCCACTGACTTTTTTGCAATTTTTATATTTTTTTATGATTAAGCCACTAAAAATATATTTTTTTGTCTCTTCAGTTGTTTTCATATCTTACCTCGTTTTCGAAAGAAAAAATAAAAAGCATATTATTGCATGTCCCTGGACAACAAAAACATGCACCAATCAACGCTCGGCGAGAGATTGGCCATCCAAAAATACTAGAAAAAGTTCTAATAAACATTGGTTCATAAACGCTTAGTTTTTCAAATAAAAGGGTGTTAAGAAAAATCCTAAAAATCTAAAACGTTTTAGAGATATTTCGTTGAAACTTTGGTAAAATTATGTGATGCATACCTAGATAGTAATTTTTCACCAAACTAAAATACATCTTTTCCAACAGAAGCGTACATTTGGGTATACCTATTAATAAAATTGTAAAAAAATTTGTAACCCGGAATTAAACACCGGGTCACACATTTGTTTACAATTATATTAATAGGTATACCCAAATGTAAGCTTCTGCTGGAAAAAAATGCATTTTAGTTTGGTGAAAGTTTACCATCTATGCATCACATAATTTTACCAAAGTTTCAACCAAACATCTCTAAAACGTTTTAGATTTTTAGGATTTTTTCTAACACCCTGTATTTCAAAAACTAAGCGTTTGTAAACCAATGTTTATTAGAACTTTTTATAGTATTTCTGAATGGCAATCTCTCGACGAGCGTTGATTGGTGCATGTTTTTGTTGTCCAGGGACATGCAATAATATGCTTTTTATTTTTTCTTTCGAAAACGAATTAAGATATGAAAACAACTCAAGAGACAAAAAAAATTATTTTTAGTGGCTTAATCATAAAAAATATAAAAATTGCAAAAAAGTCAGTGGCTTACATTTTTTTCGACAAAAATATTCCACAAGGTGCCTTCGGGGACGCCACTGGACTTGATAATTTTAATCTAGTTAAAGAAAAATTAGCCCCTTATCACTGTAAATAACGCTGTCAAATTTCAACAAAATCGGACAAAGGATATTTAAGATATTTTAAAAAAGCCGATTTTTTTTAAATGTTCAACTTTAGTGTTCAATATCTTGAAAACTAAGCATTTCCGGACCTACGTTTATATCAACTTTTTTTCTTATTTTTGGATGATGAATCTCCGGCCGAGCGTTGGCGCATGTTTTTTGAAACACCCTGTATATATATAAATGAATCCATGTTTCCCTTGGTCACGCCATAACTTGAGAACGACTTTACGGAATTCGTTCATCTTTAAAAGTTTTCTAATACTCTGTAGAAAGTTCTTACGGAAAGAAAAATTAAGAAAATTGCGCAGAAAATTGGATAATTTCAGAAGAAATAAAAATTAACAGATGTCTGCAACATTGACACTCATAGCGTTTGACAGTTTGCGCGACGTAAATGTCGTTTAACATTATGCATCGGTCAGTATCTATTAATCAAAAAATTAATTAATTCATTTCTTAGTGCATACTGCACAGTCGATTGGATCGGAACGTTTATCCAGTTTTCAGTTTGTTCAGTGAGTTTTTTGAGAGGTGTTTGTCTACCACTAAACAAATACGAACATTGTTTTCTATAATTTTATCTACATGCTTCCTATCAACACCGCTTGATTTATGGAACAAATATAAAAATCCTATTGCCGAAGATATATTGCATCAGATGCGTCTTAGAACATCAAATGTAGATTTGCAAATGAACGAAGAAATTCACAATGAAGCATTAATAATTATAATTGAGGACATGTGCTTGATGCTTACCAACAAAAGATTAATACTATTAGGAATGACAACGCCCAACCGCCCAATGCACGACGAATTTAATCAAGAGTTGAGACGCGAAACCCAATACGATTCCGAGGCATTGAGAGAAACCGTTCAAAGGAACGTTCCCCTTTTAAATCAGGACCAAAAATATGCCTACGATATGCTCATGAAAGTAGTGAACTATGGAACTGGCGGATTTTTTTTAGATGCTCATTGTTATTGGCAACGATTCCATCGCAAAATGGAATTGCACTCGCACTTGCCTCATCAGGTATTTCTGCTACGTTATTGGAAGGCGGTCGAACAGCTCATTCAGCACTTAAGTCGCCGTTGAACATGCAAACTAATGAAACTTCAACTTGCAACCTTTCGAGGAATTCTGCGATGGCCAAAGTGTTGCAGCAAAGCAAATTGATCGTTTGGGATGAATGCACAATGGCACACAAAAAATATTTAGAGGCACAATGCAAGATTTAAAAAACAACCAAAATCAGTTTGGTGGTGCGATGATTCTATTGGCAGGTGATTTTCGACAAATATTGCCAGTGATTCCACGACCAACGCCAGCAGACGAACTTAATGCATGTTTGAACTCGTCAATTTTATGGAAATACGTCAAAACACTTAAATTAAATATGAACATGCGAGTCGAATTGCAGAGCGACCGATCTGGAGAAGTTTTTTGCAAACAATTGGTAATGGCAAAATTTCTGTTAACACATTGTCTGGATACAATACATTCCCTGCAAATTTTTGTCACTTTACTGAATCAAAGACCGAACCCATCGAGATGGCGTTCCCAAATATTTCTCAAAATTACAAAAATCATATTAGGTTGAGCGAACGTGTTATATTGGCTGCAAAAACCTTGATGTGAACGAAATAAATTTTCAAATTCAAAATAAGATATCTGACGAATTGATGATTTACAAATCGGTTGATCCCGTTACTAAGATGATGTTGTCAACTATCCAACGGAATTTTTAAATTCGCTGGAATTGCTCGGATTATTACCTCATAATCTGCAATTAAAAGTTGGAGCGGTAATCATTATGTTGCCAACATAAACCAGCCACGTGTTTATAATGGCACCCGGGTTGCGGTGAGGAAATTAATGAGAAACGTCATCGAAGCCACAATTGAAAGGGAAATACAAAGGCGAAGATGTTTTGATTGCATGAATCCCTATGATTCCAAACGACATGCCTATAAACGGCTACAATGTCCAGTGCTGCTTGCATTCCAGTGCGGCTTGCATTTACAATGTCGATAAATAAATCGCAAGGGCAGTCGTTAAGTGTTTGTGGCATCAATATTCAAAATCCATGTTCTCGTGTCGGAGAACTAACAGTGTTGTGTATCAAAAAGCATTATAATAAACTATGTTTTTAAAATAATTTTTTTGGTATTATTTATTCCAGTTCGAATTGAATAATCATAGCTAAGACAGGACAACGTCTGTCGGGTCAGCTAATTACTATTAAAAAGAGATGGTTTTGCATTAATTAGTCGACATTTGAAGAAAAAACAGCATATTTTATTTGGAGGAAAAGTTACTTTTCATGGCTTGCTCTCTATTACCAGCCTCACTTCGTTCAGCTGTTAAACACGAGCGCGCCATGAAAAGTATCATTTTTCCTCCATATAAAATAATATACTATTGTACACGTAACTAGAGGATCATCAGAGCTAATTTTTGGTGGTGTGTATATACCGCCCAAATCTTGTGTTGAGATTTATGGGTCACATTGTAAGACAGTTGAAGAAATGTGTGCATTGCACCCTGATGCTAAATTGTGCATTTTCGGAGATTACAATCTTCCAGAGGCTACGTGGGAAAATGATGATCTAGGAGTTACAGTGAGTTGCCCCTTGAACTCCCCAGCTGTGATACTTACTGAGTATTTTGCGTACCACAATCTATACCAAAATAACAAAGTTCCTAATTTGCAAAATGTTTATTTGGATATACTGTTCTCACACTACAGTGATATCAATGTCGAACGGGCTAGTGATTTGTTAATTTGTAATAGTTTTTATCATATAGGTTACTGTTTTGAATTGAGAGTCTGTTCTAATGAGGTTAAACAATGTTTAAAGCAGGATTTTTTGTATTTGGATTTTAGAAATGCTAATTATATTGGCATTAATGATTTCTTTGGCTCTGTGCAGTGGGAGGAATGCTTCGACTTGGTAAATGTTAATGAAGCTCTGTTAAATTTTTACTCAATTTTGTTCCATGGGATTGAAATGTTTGTCCTTCTTAAGCGTAAAGTCAGTACCAATTTTCCTCATTGGTTTAGCCCAGAGCTGAAGAATGCAAATATTGAAAAAAAGGCAGCACATACTGCGTTTAGGGTGACTAAATCACAACATATATATGAACGTTTCTCAAATTTAAGATCTCTATGTAGCTTATTATGGGAGAGGTGTCATCATTCGTTTATTCAAAGAATTGAGGAAATCCTAAATAGAAATCAGCGTGGTTTCTGGAACTATGTGAATGGTAAGTCTCACTCAGGTGATCTACCTGATGAAATGTACTATTGTAACAGGCCTTTGAGTGGTGGGCAGGAAATAGCTGATTTATTTGCTGAGTTTTTTTCTACAGTATATGTTAAGAGCAACGTTCCGGTCCCAACCTACAGACTTGAAAAAACTGGAGACGTGTTGTTGAGTGAGTTTAATTTATCCGAAGTGTTTGATGGCATTTGTAATCTGCAGGATAAGCTCTCGTCCGGGCCTGATGATATACTTAACTACTTTCTGAAGCGTTGTGTTTACACTCTTACATTGCCCATAACTAGGTTATTCAATATGTCAATTAATCTTTGTCAATTTCCTGTCCTTTGGAAGAGTGGTTTCCTGGTTCCTATTTTTAAGTCTGGCAATAGACAGGACATACAGAATTACAGAAGTGTATGCAACCAGTCAAGCATGCCTAAGCATTTTGAGTCCCTTATATATGATCAGTTTAGTTTTATGTGTAAAGAGATAATAATAAGCGAACAGCATGGTTTTGTTAGGGGGAGGTCTACGGTGACAAACTTGTTGATCTACCAGTCGGATCTTTTGAGGGCTTTGGTAGGTAGACTCGATTTACGCTGATTTCTCCAAGGCCTTTGACAGGATCGATTATGGTTTTCTTTTGGCAAAATTAAAAGCGACGGGTTTTAGGGACAATACTATTAAATGGTTAAAAAGTTATTTGGAAGATCGATCTATGAGGGTAAAATTTTCTAGTTTTGTCTCTGGATAATTTACGTCCACTTCTGGGGTACCGCAAGGAGCTCATATAGATCCCCTTCTTTTTAATTTGTTTGTTAACGACATTTTTAATTATGTTCAGAAGTCGAAATTTTTGATGTTTGCTGATGATGTCAAAATTTACAATATAATAAGTGATCCGATTGACATATGGTACCTTCAAGAGGACTTGAATAGGTTTGCAGTGTGGGCTAATTTGAACTCATTAAGCCTTAATGTCTCTAAATGTCACTATATATCTTTTTTTAGGAGAACCAGGAAATTCAATTCCTTGTACAGTATCAATAATAGTGCGTTGCAGCTGAGGCACAAAGTTAGGGATCTGGGTGTTTTGTTTGATGAACAGATTAATTTTGTAGAACACATACACTCGGTTACATCCAGAGCCCTAAAGGCACTAGGTTTTATTTATAGAAACACCTAATGTATGTCAGTTGGTGGATATAGGCTTGTATATTGCACTCTGGTTAGATCTGTATTGGAGTATGCAGCTATAGTTTGGTCGCCATTTCATGATGTTCATATAGTTAGGCTGGATAAAGTCCAGAACAAATGTTTACGTCAAGTATCATTCCGATATAATATTCCAATTTTGAACCATGATTATGCTCCTATACGGAGAATTCTTAACATGGATACACTTAGTGATAGAAGGTGCTCATCTGATTTGTGTTTTCTTTTTAAAATCATAAACGGTTTAATTGTCTGCCCTGCATTGTTAGAGCTCGTCAACTTTAGGGTTTCCGGGGGATCTTTAAGACATACAGATCCATTTCTCATTGATTCTCATCGAACCAACTATGGCGGCAACTCCTCAGTGAGTAGAGCAATGAGATTTCTGAATGAACAGAGTGATATTGACCTATTTGTTTTGTCTTTTAGTTGTTTTAAGTATAAAATATTGAGCAAACTCTTGCATAACTTGTTTAAGATGTTGATATTTGTAATAACTGTTACCTGTTCTTAAGTTCTAAATTTACTGTTTTATAAAGTTATAGTCATAAATATAATGTTGTATGTATCTTAAATTGTAATGGGGTGATCCCGTATGTATTGCATAAATAAATAAATAAATAAATTAAATGCGGTGTTGGAACATACCACCCACTTAAAAGACGTGGAATATTACGTTACATCGATGATAACGTATAAATTTGTACAGTGGCATAAGCCTATTGGGGAAAGCACTATACAATACGAGAGCTCCTACCTTTTAGCTGGTGTGGAGTGTTTAATTAGCGTAGCTCTAAGATCCGCTCTGATATTTTAGGAGTGTCAACGCTCGACTTTTCAAACAAGAGATAACAATAATAATAATAGTCCTTATTAATAGCACAACTGGCTAGAACAAATACATTTCATTTTAACATTCCTAACAACAGTAATACCATTACAATGAAAACACATCATTGGACATTATTACATATAAATATCATGGAGTTACAAACTATAGTCTGGATTAAAGTTAATAAACGTATACATCTCAACCCAGCATCTTCATTCTAGGTGTGTCTCCTGCAATGGAATACCATTATCAAGGCTTTATAATACCATCATCAAGACTTGTTGTTTTAAAATGTGTACCAAGTAACTCTAATTACGACTATTAGTGGGCCCTTTTAATTATAGCTAGAAATAATGTTCTTTTACATACATTCTCAGGGCAGCTTTAAGTCTTATAGTAGTGTTGCAGTTCTTTGTGAAGTCTGAAAAAATATTATTTTGTGCGAAAGTGGATCTTACTGTCCTTATGTAAAAGTTATCAACACTTCTAGTTGGATAATGGTGAACATCCCTTACAAAGACACGCCCCTCAACAAGATGTTTTGGCAACATATCATGGATTATTTTATAAATAAAAAGTAAAGAGTTAAATATTATTGTTCGATTTACACTTAAAATATTAACAGATTCTAGCATTTGTGTAGTCAATGTCGAACCTGGTACCATAGAGGTTGTTCTTCTTTATCTAATAAAGAATTCCATGTAATTTACTCCAATGATAAAAAGTCCAAACAAAATCTTTGGACATGTACCAGTTGTAACAACTGTAATGTAACTCCTGCCGTCTGTCGGGACTGTCTGACAGGAGTTGCCAGGGGCGGGATTATGCGGGCCAAAACCTGGGAACATCTGCCGTGAAAGTAGCATTGGCGCCTTTCCCACAAGCGTAACCCCAAAAAATCAAATGAGTCTAGAACAACAGCCACAACTAGTAACGTCACTGGCGTCTGGGACTAATACCGACATTGAGCAGCAAATGGGCGATCTTTTCAAGAAAAGAACTATTGAAAATAAAGATGTACTAATGGTCATGCTACATATGTTCAAGGCGTTAACTAAGGACCAGAAGGATAATATGGGCACATTCCTAGAGGAGTTCAGAGATTTTAAGTCGGATTTTTCTAGCAAAATTATGCAACTAGAGGCAAAAATTCTAAAGTTTGAGGCAGACATTGAAAAAATTAAACATGAAGGGGTGCAATTGAAATCTTCACAGGAAGTTTCTAAGTTACCGAGTATGGGAGAATCAGACATATTTAGTGAAATTCAAGATCGTGTCTCTAGAGCTAACAATGCTATTATTTATAATGTGAATGAGAGCTCGTTCGATGAAACAGCTGCCCGAGTGGCTTTTGTCCGAAGCTAAGTAGATGGTATTCTGCAACAGCTTACGGTCGATGGCGGAGATTACAACGTAATAAGGCTGGGAAGGAAAGATAACTCAGGAAAACCTCGCCCAATGAAGGTTGTTTTTGCAAGCCCCAGTATTGCTACCAACTGCCTAAAAAATAAGAGAAAACTTAATAGAAATATCTTTTTTAATGCAGACCTAACAATAACGCAAAGACAACAATACAAAAATGTCGTGAAGAGCTGCAGACCCGAAGAAACAGTGGTGAAGGTGATACAGCAATAAGATACATAAAAGGGATACCAAAAATAGTGGTAACAAATAAGCAAGCAAAAAACTTGTTCCCACCTCATTGCAAATATATTATCACAATGCTGGAGGGCTAAAGGGCACGTTAAACGAATTAAAAAAATCCGTTCAGTGTTCATCATATGATGTAATAATTATAACTGAATCATGGCTTAATAATGATGTAACAGTAAATGAAACGTATGTTAACGGTTATAACACATTTAGGCAGGGTCGTTCTTTGACAAATAGTCATAGCCTAAAGAAAACTATAGCCGCGACACTCGGCTCGTTTAGTGGGGTACGGAATCAAATTTTTTCCGTGAAGCTCAGTGAAGCGAAGACACTACGCAGTTGGAACTCGATGCCAATCATACGCGCTTACCTGGGCCGGAGTGCAATAAATTTTCATAGGAAATAAAATAGAAAAAGATTCGTTGTTTGGGTAAATAGACTATCGTTATGCGTATATATTGTTTTGTTTGCATGTTATATAAATAAGTTAATGTTTATGTGTTAAAATGGGAAAAGAATGGCAGAATTAAGCAGCTAGTTAGTTTGTTTATTTAAACTTAAATTTGATCATAAGATATCGGAATCGGTTCAAATGACTAAAATAAATTGGAACTAACTGAAACTAAACGAAAGTTAATTGAACGACTAACCAAAAGTAACCATAAGCTCCAAAACAGGCTAAAATGTACCTATCGTAACAGGTTACAAAAATTAAAGTAAGTTAAAACTAACCAAAACGAAACGAATTTAAGCGACTAACCAAAACCATTAAATTTGCTTATAACGTATAGGAACCGATTCAAATGACTAAAATAAATTGGAATTAACTGAAAGTAACCGAAAGTTGATTGAATGACAAACCAAAAGTAACTAATATCACAAAACGGACTAAAACGTATCGGAACAGATTAAAAATGTAAAAGTAAATTAAAACTAACCCAAATTAACCGAATATTGGCAAGTAACCAAAGACATTAAAATAGGTTATAACGTATCGGACCGGTTCCAATGACTAAAATAAATTAAAACTAACTGAAATTAACCGAAAGTTGATTGAACGAAGGTAAGTTGAAACTAACCGAATTTTGAGGACTAACTAAAATTAATCAAACACATTTAAATTAATTATAACGTATCGGAACCGGTTC
>JAEQML010065885.1:0-20504 GCA_016904865.1 Pissodes strobi
AAGGCTAAGTCTGCAGAGGACTCCGCCGACATCACCCCTACCAAACTTGGAAACAATCACAAAAATCCAGATAGATTCTACCTTAATAGATTTAAGGCCATCTACGGTAGGAATTTCAAATAGCACAAAAATCAGCCAAGAGGAGGACTGCAAATTAAGGAAAGAGGAAAGTAACGACAGCGAAGAGAGTACAGATAACGAAAGCCGGCCTACAACACCACAATCTATTTTAGGAAATATAGAAAGAAAGATGGCAAACACCATAATTCTAGACGCAATGGCGACGGCAAAGAAAGCAAGCTTACCGCAATTTATAAACCCGCCTACATTTAATCCTTGTCAAAATAGAGCTAGCGAGTTCCTGAGAGGATACGAAAGGACAGCTATAGCAAACGGTTGGGACGAGGGCTTAAAAATAGCATACCTGGGCACATTCCTAGACGGCGCAGCAAATCTTTGGTTTTATGAATACACTTCAAAGAACCCTAACAAAGACTGGAACGAGCTGTGCGTAGACTTCAAAAAAGAGTTTGAAGATAAAAGCTATGAGAATACGTTAAAAAAGAGGTTAGAACAGCGGAAACAAAGCCCAAATGAGACTATCGTAAACTACATGTACGAACTTCGTGTACTGTACCACGTTTATAGTCGTGGTACAGTACACGAAGTTCGTACATGTAGTTTACGATAGTCACATTTGGATATGGAAGAGTTTACACACATATTCAATGAAGGGTTAACAGAGGAGAACAAATATCACTACTACTGGCTAACTAATGCGCCAAATTATCCCCCGGGAACATGGGAGGAGATGAAAGAAATTTCCAGAACCATTGATAAGGCGTCAAAAAAGGTCGAGTATACGGATATACAACCAAGACCGCAAAGACCATAATTCTATCAGCCTCAAAACACCTATAGACCGGTATTTTTTCAGCAACATGGCAGAAGTAGGCCACCATTCGGACAACAATCCACATTCAGACAACCACTCTTCCAACCAAGAAACACATTCAGACCTCCATTCGCAACCAATACAAGGCCACAAAACTACTACCAAGGATACCAGCAACAGAACCAAAATAAAAACAATAAACAACAATACTCATATCAAAATAGGCAAAGAAACGCCAATAACAACCCCATATGCTATACCTGTGGAAAAGCAGGACACTTTGCTGCAACATGCAAGAGTCAAGGGTACCCAAACGGGGGCAGGTGGCAGAAGTAACCCCAGTCACCTGGAGCACGGGGAGAAACGACAGGTCAGGAGTATTAAGCATCACAATTGTCTTAAATAATAAACCAGTAAAAGCAATCATTGACACAGGGTCACAAAATAATATAATACAAGAAAGGTGGGCACCAAAAATTAAACGTAAAAACAGTAATACCATTTTACTAACGGCAGGAAGCCACAAAATACCAGTATTAGGGGAAATAAACACTCCAATACAAATACAAGGTAGCCAGACATTTAAAGAGCAATTAAACATGAAACATATAAAAACACTTGCAATAACACGTAAAGGATGGAAATTAGATTCTTCAGAATGGGATTTATTAAAGAAAATGATCTATGACATTTTTAAGAAAGGCCAGATAAAAGTTCTAATATGCAAGCCAGGATTGCGAAACGAATATGTCACAGATGACTCGGAGCCAATTTTAAACATAAATGTAGAAAATAACGCCAAATGTTGCAAATTAGGGTTAGCAAAAGATTACGTCATACAGAAAGACAAAGTGGAAACACTGGAAATACAAGCGATGGGTCAATTAAAAGAGGGATCAACAGTCTGGAGTTGCAGATACAACTCAGACTGGCTTGCATCGAAACGATTAACCATTCAATCACATATGTATACAGATGGCGAAAGAATGTTTATAAAAGTAGGTGCAAGATCAAATGAACCAGTAAAATTATATAAAGGATCAACCTTGGCATTATTGGAAGAAACAGAGCCCAATATGGAACCTACTTTAAGTTTAAACCTTAACGAAAAAAGCCTGGAAAATGAGGAAATAGTAACCTTGCAAGATCATAACTTACAAAACATTTCTCATAAAGAGACAAAAAAGGTATTAGAGGACCTATTGTCAGAATATAACGACGTATTTGCAAAATCAGCAAAATACATGGGAAAAACTAACCTTACAAAACACGTCATAGACATTGGAGACGCGAAGCCAATAAAAAGCCGACCATACCGAGTGTCGCAAAAAGAAAGAAAAATCATTGATGAACAGATAAACGAAATGCTAGAAAGCAACGTCATACGACCATGCCATTCCCCCTGGGCGAGCCCTGTAGTATTAGTCAAGAAAAAGGATGGAAAAACAAGGTTCTGTTGCGATTATAGGAAAATTAATCAATGTACAAAGAAATCAAACTGGCCTCTACCGCAAATAGATGATATTCTAACATATTTAGGAGATGCGAAATACTTCAGCACCCTGGATATGTTCTCAGGATATTGGCAAGTCCCAATAGAAGAGGAATCTATACAATACACGGCATTTGTGGCACAACGGCACGGCTCATATGAATTCAATGTACTAAGTTTTGGTTTATGCAACGCTCCGGCCACGTTCCAAGAACTGGCAGATAAGGTATTTTGGGACATGAAATGGAAGGAAGTGTTAATTTATCTAGATGACATTATTATTTTTTCACGCACAGTAGAAGAACATATAGAAAAACTCAGAAAAGTGTTTGAACGGCTGCGACAAGCCAACCTAACATTGAAACCAAAAAAGTGTGAGTACCTCAAAAAACAAATACGAATTCTGGGATTTAAAGTCAGTGAGGAGGGCATTCTCCCAGATGATGACAAAATAATCTGTGTTCTCAAAACCCAAAAAAGTTAAGGACGTGCAAAGCTTCTTAGGATTATGTAATTTCTATAGAAAATTTATACAAAATTTTTCTACAATCGCACGTCCTCTACACGAGTTAACAAAAAAGGCAACAAAATTCATATGGGGAACACAGCAAGAGGAAGCATTCCAAAACTTAAAAGATAAACTTATATCAGCTCCAGTACTACATCACTTTAATCCAGAAAAAGGAACGATCCTACGAACCGACGCATCAACGAACGGAATTGGGGCCATTCTACTGCAAGAAGATGAAACCAAAACGGCACATCCAGTGGCTTACATAAGCCGAAGTTTATCAAATTGCGAGAAAAATTATTCTATAAGTGAGTTAGAGTTATTAGGTTTGGTTTGGTCAATAGGATACTTAAGGCATCTGATATATGGACAACCAATAAAAATCGTCTCTGACCACCATGCACTCTGCTGGTTGCATTCAATAAAAGAGAGCAATCGACGTTTAGCCAGGTGGGCACTGAAATTAGCAGAGTACGATTATACGGTAGAATACAAGAACGGCATTATGTTTAAGTTTTAAAATATAAATTTTAATACATATAAAGAGTGTTTAGCCTTAAATATTCCATTTTAACAGGTTTTAACATACTATTTTTTTGAGAATCCCCTTTGTGCTCTATTATATTATATTTATTAATATAGTGTAGGTATTTTAGAAGTTATCAATGTGTTTTTAATTAAAGCTTTAAACAAATTATGCGTTCACTATTAAAGTTTTATTTCGTGGGATTCCATGGGTTTCCGTGGAATTCAATGGGATTCCGTGGGATTCCAGTGAATTCCGTGGAATTCCATGGGATTCCGATAGAAAGTGGGATTCCGGTGTACAGATTTTTGAAGGTGGTTTACCCCTCGTTTTTAAGATACAGGGTGAAATCGAAAATTTTCAATTTTCGGGCACCCCTCGTATCTCGGTTATCTTATAACTTTTCGGAATGGTAAAAACAGAAACCTACATAGTTTTTTACGTAGAATTCAGTGGCGTACTCGCTTTTTTTCTAGAAGGCTCCATTTCTTAGAAATGAAACACAATTTGGTTTTTTTAAATGGAACACCCTGTATATTTTCTACTAGTCTGGTGACGCTTGTTATAGGCTTTTCAGAAATATATAATAGTTGGTATGTTTCCATAGTAATAAAACTATAATTTGAACATTTAAAGAAAAAATATATTTTTTCAAGTAGGCCGTGCTGCCGCGACCAAGAAACAAAAATTTCGTCAATGAAAGTTGTCATTTGGGCCACTTGTCAAAGTTAGATTGTTGTTTGCAAAAAGTGTTTACCTGTTATTGTGAATTATGTTGCGCTTAAAAGGATGGCAATGGCTGAAATTAGATATCAGAATTATGAAAAATATGATATGCTCGTTTGTTTTATTCGTTGTAATGAAAACAGACATGAAGCTTCCGAATTATATTTTAATAGGTATGTTTTATATTCGTCATTCATTTTTATATATATAAGTAAATATTTTGTTTTATTCTACGTAGGTTTCCGGAAAGAAGGCAGCCTTGCCCCGATATCTTTTTCAGACTAAAGACAAATTTAGTAAATAATGGATCCTTTATGCAGCCTCGGCCAAAATCCTATAATAAGGAGAACGGTGAAACCGACGAGGTTAACGTTTTAGCTTGTGTAGAAGCAGAGTCTTCGAGTTCATGTAGAGGCATTGAGAAAGAAGTCGGTGTGCGGATTAAATGTTTTACAATAATTATTAAGCGTTCGGAACTTCTTATGCGAATATGTCGATAAATCCTGAATACCTACCTGGTTTTAATTATATCATTGCTTTTATTACCTATTAGTACCCTCTGGAGAGTTTTACCAGTACTAGTACCAATATCGAGCAGGACCCTTATTGGGTTATTTTATGTTCCGCCTCAAACCAGCCGTAAGATGGCGACACTTGGTTGAAAAGGTGCTGGTAATTTTACGGACTTTCGTACCTTTTCGCGTTGGTTGAATTTCCTTAATCTAGAGGGATCTACTTGTATCTTTTCTTTTAAAATAATTGCTCAAGATTCAAATTCCTATCCTTGTAGATATTATTTTTTTTTGTAGATTTTTTCTCGTTTCTTATCAAATTTGTACCACAAGCCAACAGGCAAATTTCACATTTTAAATGCTTATTTTCCAAACCTTAAAGCTGACAACTGTCGATTTTGTTAGTAAGGTTTCTTTTCTTTTTCAAATTAGACCAGATAATACACCAAGTGCCAGGTAAGTGCTTATAAAAGTTCAATTAATCAATATTTGTATGAAAATATTTTGTGGCCATTTATGGACTGAATAAATCAGACTTGTTTTATAGAATAATTTATTCTATTATTTTTGTAAATTACATTTCGTATTTCTAAGATCCTGTTAATTGTTCCAACTCTTTGGAAAACTGGAAAAATAAATCTGTTGCAAATAAAATCCTTCCTCATCTGCTCACCAAACTGACGTTTTATTTGTTGGCCTAACCCACGTAAACCAACCGTTTCAGTGTACGCTTTAAGTTCTCCCAGTAAAATATATTTTAAATTTAGTTTGGCTTATTCAATAATATCCAATAATAATAATAATAATAATAATAATAATAATAATAATAATAATAATAAGCAGTGTCGCTGTTGCTACAGTAGCGAAGCTTTCCGAGCGAAACGGTACAGCCAGCGGGCTTGGAGGGGTCACGAGTAACAACAGTGACCCATACTGGGCCTTTAATTGAGCCGGTAGCCCATGCAATACCGTGTTTCGTCGAAGTGCCCTGGGGTAACATCCCAGGGTGCTGGGACCTCGCATTGTTACGACACACAATGTTGAGCAAGCTCCTGACAATCCGCCTCTCTCGGATGGGGGCGATGGGCAAGATGGAGGAGCAGTCGGACGGATGTCCGATAACGACCCTGGCAAGCGTCCATGTCCAGGACGCTTCCGATGGACGGATGGACTCAGGGACGATTTACTGGAGGCATATGAAGACAGTGAGCCTGGAAGAAGAGGTTACATGGCAAGGATGCACGCACTCTGGAGCGGAAAACGTCCCGAACTCAATCATATCTCGAAACAACATCTTAGAGACCAGGCAGCTTACCTTCGCAGATCCGGCTATGTAAGAACACCACGAGACGAACCAGAAACGCCTGTTTTAGCGGTGATTGAAGATCAGATTCAACCGGAACGGGCGCCAGTTCAGATCCAGCACGTTGTCCCCGAGAACACCGACAATGGACTATCTCTGAGAAATACCAGAATCAACAACAAATGTCATGTCAAAACGCAGGACATCACCAACATGGATGTGGCTCTCGCGAATGAACTTCCAGAAATTTCTGATATAGTGACTGTTAACAACGCAGTTTACCACGCGGCTTGTCAACTAATGCCGAATGCTAATGGTGATCCCTTTGCAGGTACTGTTCGCAAAACCGAGCGCCGAATTGCGAGAATCGCCAACAAGATACTTATGGCACGGCAACAGGCTTCTCGTATACAGTGCGTGGTCGAATATATTGCAGCTAAGCGGCCTTTTACCCAAAAGATCAAAAGAATAGCAAGACAACTTCGCCAGGAACACCACACATTGAATAAGGTCACGCTGTTCACAATCAAGCAACGCTGCATAGACCGCATACGCTCTTTAGGGGTAATAAAGAACAGCCTAATCAAGAAGGCTAGAGGAATTAAGGATAGCAACACTTTCAACACCAAACCCTCTAGACTACTTGATGACCCACAGCCTGTGATTGAAAATCCGCCGTCAGCCAACGAAGTGGAGAATTTCTGGAGGAACATTTACGAGAGCACGACGCCCATTAAAGAAAACACACCATCTCTAATCTATTTTAGATCCTATTGTACCCGACATCAACAAGACCAACGCTATGATCCGGAAATCACTCAGGAAGAGGTTAGAAAGGCACTGGAAGGAACCAGAAATTTCTCAGCCCCTGGTCTAGATGGCATTAACAACTTTTGGTGGAAGAAATTCCCAAGCACCCATCGACATCTCGCCAGAATATTCACCTCCTGGCTCAATGGAAACGAGCCAATTCCTGAGTGGTTAGTCGAAGGGAGAACAACACTTATACCGAAAAAAGGCAACCTAGCTGAGCCAAAGAATTACAGGCCTATCACGTGTCTCAATTCCTGTTATAAGGTATTCACTCGTGTTTTGTATTGCAGGTTATTGGGGTCAGTGGAAGCGGTCCTCAATGACGTGGTAGAGCAGCGGGGAGGAAAAGGAGTTTCGAAGGATGTAAAGAGAACTTGCTAATAGACAGGTGTATCACACAAGATTCAATCCAGTATAAGCGAAACCTGTCGATGGCTTGGATTGATTACAAGAAAGCGTTCGACACAACATCACACGAACTACTCTTGCATCTTTTACAAACCTTGTCTGTACCTATGCCTTTAGTAAGATGCATCGAACAACTTATGCCGCTCTGGAAATCAAAATTTTCCATCTGGAAATACGAAAGTAATAACAGAGCCGGTAGCATTCAGGAGGGGAGTCTTTCAGGGCGACTGTCTTAGTCCTCTGCTGTTTTGCATTTCGTTACTCCCTATTTCGGTGGCTCTTCGAAAAATCCGCGGATATCAATGCGGCCCACCAGGAAATCGAACACACAAGGTCACACATCTGTTTTATATGGATGATCTTAAGCTCTATGCTACTAGTGATCGAGATTTACAGCAGTCTCTGAAGGTGGTGCAAGAATATACTCGGGACATCGATATGGAATTTGGAATGGATAAGTGCGCCGTACTGAAGCTTCAGAAAGGCCGACGCGTAGACTAGCCTGAGAATGAGCATCTTACTGACGGAAGCATACTTCGTCACTTAGAAGAAGACGAAACGTATAAATATCTTGGTGTCGATCAACATCAAATGCATGATACGAACAACGTCAAGAAAGCGCTCCGAAGTAAGTATAGGCAGCGTCTCCGGAAAATTTGGGAGTCCCAGCTTTCCGGAATCAACAAAGTTGCAGCCACAAATATGCTTGCCGTTCCTATGCTCTTGTATTCATTTGGCGTGCTCAAGTGGAGGCGAGAGGAATTACGGGAACTGGATAGAAGCACACGCAAGATGATGCATATGAACAGAAGCATCCACCCACGCTCATCGGTCTCACGCATTTACCTTCCACGTCAGCAAGGGGGCAGAGGCCTTCTAAGTTTGGAACGATTGCACGACAGATTAACTGTGAGTTTGGCATGCAAGGTATTCAAAAGTGCGGACCCACTACTGCGACTCGTCCGGGATCACGAAACAACGGGTATTAGGGCTTTTCTCTTTAAAGCTGCAAATAAAGCTGCGGATGAACTAAGTCTCAGATTTGCAATAGATGACGACCAATCCCTTACGAGGTTGGCACCCGATCAAGTGAAACGTCAAGTCAAGACAGCCGAACAACAGCTGCTTTTGGAAAATCACGTCAGCAAACCCCAACACGGTGTTTTCTACAGGAACATCGGAGATATTAATCTATCTCGAGAATTAACTTTCTCTTTCCTTAGATCAGCTGGCTTGAAGTCTGAGACAGAGGGATTCTTGTTAGCCTGCCAGGATGGTGTCATTAACACCCTCGTATACCGTGCTCAATTTTCGAACGTGGCGGATACTAGATGCAGGAGTTGTCAACAACATCCGGAGACATTAATGCATCTCTTATCCGCTTGTCCGGTGCATGCTGTGTCTAGTTATATCTACAGGCATAACGCTGCATTGCGAGTTCTCTATTACTATCTGAGACACCACTACGGTCTCGATGAGACACCAGTCTTGCCATACGCCCCAGACGAAATAGAAGCGGTTGTGGAAAACAACAACTGCCGCATTTACTGGAATTACGGTTTTCCCACAACAACCAGGCTCCAGGCAAACAAGCCCGATATAGTACTGTTAGACAAACAGAACAACTCTATGTTTGTTATTGAGTTTTCTGCCCCAGCAGAAACCAACATTCTCATTAAGGAGCGGGAAAAGCGTGCCAAATACATTCCACTCATTGGCGAGTTACGGAGACTGTACCCCGAATGTAGATTAAAAATGGTAGTCCTAATTGTCGGTGTTTTAGGAGGAATCAAGGACTCGATGCTCGCGGAACTGCAGAAGATACCAGCTTGCCGAGACTCGTCAAAACAACTAGTGATGAGGATGCAGAAAGCGGTAGTCCTTGGGTCACTCCGTCTGTTGAGGCAAATGAACTTGGCCGAAGATCACTGACCGAGCGGACGCAAGGAGTGATCTTCGCTACGACTAGGCATTTCGCGTAACGCCCTGGGCGTGTCGGAGCCCCAGGAACGTTGCGACGAATATTAACTGTACATAATAATAATAATATCACTGCCGGATGCTCAACGCTATCTAACTCTGAGTATCTAGGAAGACACAACCAGATAGCCAAAATTATCCACAGAGAGCTAGCAACCAAACTTGGTTTGACCCTCAACCCTCCACTTTTCTACAAGTATACGCCATCCCCAGTCCTGGAGTCCCACGACTCCCACGACATTGTTTTTTTATATTGGGATAGACCCGTACTAACCGACAGGACTGTGGATCATAATCGTCCTGCCCTACTGATAATCAATAAGCGACATAAGTCGGCCATCATCATAGACATTGCTTGTCCACTGACAACTAATCTTCTTAAAAACGAGCAAGAGAAAATCAGAAAATACCAAAATCTTGCTATAGATCTCCAACACACCTGGCAGCTGGTCAGTACAAGTGTAATGCCGATTGTTGTGTCCGTTACAGGTTTGTAACAAAGAACCTACAAAAAAAACTTGGTAGGTTGGACCTTCCTGCCTTCCTGTCGGTATAGTTCAGAGGACTGTTGTACTTCAAACCTGCCACATAGTGAGGACGTTTCTAAACATCTAACAGAATAAGATCAATTTCTTCCCTGTTAGAGAAATCATCAGTCAATAATCCGGTTTCAACCGGGACAGAAGGAAAATAATAATACAAAGGTTATTTAGCAATAGTGCTTGTATGAAACGAAAATCAGGCCTATGTGATAGCCGGAACAAGGTTGTTAAATTGCACCTTACTCCACTTCTTGGATGTTTAATTACTGTTTTATTTAATTTTGAAGTGAATTGTAACTGAAAATAATTATTTTATACGCTGTTCAGGCAGTATTTCCTTTGCAGGGACGAAATCCTATAGAAAAACAAGACTCATTTCAACGAACCACCTCTCAAAATTAATTTTCTAACATAACTTTTAGTCTGCTTCGTCCGGTCTAATAATTGTTGAGAGAAGAAAAACTTTCCTTACTCCTTCGCTGCTGGTCTAGTGCTGACGACGCTTAGCAGGATTTTTGCCTGCTCTAGCGGGTCACAGGGTGACAGCCCATCCGAATGTGCAGATAACGCCGGGGAGCAAGGAGTCTCGTTACTTCGAAGATTTTATTGTGACCGTTTTACTGAAACTATATTTGGCTTGGTTTGCTAGAATGCTATTTCATTATAAAAATCCGCATTGTATAAACATAGAATTTTGAATGTGTTTGCAATGAAAAATTATTTATAAGAAAAATTACCATACGTTATAGCTCGCGTCTTACAGTCAGTTGCTATTTAGGTAAATACTTTACAAATGAATTACATATAATATTGTTTTATAATGTTTATATTATTGTACTAGTTGCTATTTTATTTAACTATCTCTAAGTAAACAACGTTTGCTGTTATATGTTCTGGCTGTGGAATAGCCAAGCTATCAAGAGCAAGCGAAATGTGATCAAATGTTTTAAGGGGAGACTTTCCACTCCTAAAATAAGACTGACGTACTTTTTCGTTGTTCAAAATAAAAACTAAAGATTATTTTTAATTTTAGAGAGTAACGTAATAAAGATTGTGAAAATTTGTCTATGTTTTTCTCATCTCCTATGTCAAGATATAACATTTTGGTGGAAAGAATTCCAACCAAATTTTTATACAGGATAATTTTCACTTCCTTACATTGCCCTCAAAATATAAAACAGGAACGCTATGTAGAAATAAATTAAAATAATGATTTTTCAAAGGTAAGAGAGAAATAATTTTAGTGGTTTAGCCACTTGGATTAAATTAGAATTGGGATGGTATGGTATGGTAGAGGAGTCGTTCCGCAAGGTTTGCCCTTCAACACGTCGACCACAATTGATCTGTGTATACCGTTCTATTTTACACGAAAATTCCTCTCTTTCGATAACCTCAGAATATTTCGAGGGTTGAGCTTTTGTAGATCTCCAGGTGCCACAAGGGCATTTTCGAGATGCCTCAACCTTTGGCGAGTCATTGCCTGACATTCGCAGAGTGGGTGCTCTGACGTTTCAGCTCTAGTTTGGCAGAATCTACATTGTTCGTCAGTGGTTTTCCCCATTTTCTTGAGGTTGTACCTCCAAGGGCCACGTCCAGTGAGAAAGTCTACGACCAGTTTTATCTCATTTTTTTTGTAGCTTGAGAAGCTTTTTTGTATAGTTAGGCGAGTGAGAGATGAGTCTTTTGGCCTGTCTCTGCCCAGGTGCATTCGCCCAATGAGTCTCTTTCCGCCTTTTTTCCTAATTTCTGAGGTCATTCATTAAGTACCCTCTGGTGATGTCACAGAATGGTTCAGGCCCGCGGCTTCGTTCCCTTCCACACTCTCGTGCTCTGGTACCCACATTAGGGTGAGTCTGTTTCTGTTTGCTAGTTGATCTGCAGCCATCCGACAATCCCACACTAGCCGGGAGTTGATTCTGCTAGATGCTAGCGCTTTTTTTTAATAGATTAGACTTTGGGAGTTTTCCAAAACGGTCTAACCACCACTTTCACCTGTAAGATCTATTGTGCATCTCCCGTTTTTGAAGAACCTCGTTTAGTTTTGCATCTTTGATTATACTCCATATCCTTGATAATGAGTCCCCAATGTAGCATGTAGCTACTGCATTGGTTTCGCCTATTTATTTGAAAGTTTTTCTCACGATATTCTCGCAGTGGCATATAACGTGGGTTGCAGTTCCTCTTCTTCATGACAGAGCCTGCATAGACCCATCAGACTTAAATGTATTTTCAGTCGACAATGGCCGATCAATAAACCTACCATCATTCTGACACCATTTCTATTGTTGGTGCCCATTTTGTAACGGATGCAAATGGGTTCTGGTCCCACCAAAGAGCCCGACGAGCTTGCTTTGGTTACTTCATTGGCTCTTTGGTTGCCTATGTGGCTTTCTTGTCCCGCAATCCAGCTAGAATCACTTTGTTTTGACTACCTAGCTTATTCAATGCCTTACAACAACTCTCTACCAGGTTGGATGGAGTAGATTTTATCACTGTGGTTTTCCTGTTATCCATGTCCATCGAGGAGTACCTCGGCTAAATTTCCCACAGAAATTGGCAGACTTGATCCGGTCGGTCGTTGGTTTATATATACTGGCTTCAAAACCTTTATTGGTCTTCAAGCCTTCAGTATACCAGATTAGCTTATTGGTGGACCGTCTTTCCACTCGTTTCTTTCTGGTTTTATGATCATAAAATTGTTTTCAACATGTATGCTGGAGCGGTGTAATTTGTGAGCATGCCCAGGACGTAGCTTGCCTCAGTTTTTCGTTGTCAGCGGCATGACTCGTGCTTATTCGTACTTCTCCTTGCAACAGTCTCTGGGCTAGTATCCTAGTTTCTCTTTGTATGTAAATGTGTATTGGTGGTAGGTCTATTAATATCTCCAGAGCGGACGTAGGAATTGAGATCATGGCTCCCGTGATGCACATATGCTAGCGTTTGCACGCTAGTCAATAGCCACCTTGCCCCCATCTGTCGGGTCTTTGTCCACTCAGTCACTGCTCCACATGCGATCCTCATGATCGCTACCTTCGGTTATACACGAAAGTAGTGAGACCCATGATCACGGCGTGTGGAGCAGTGACTGAGTGGACAAAGACCAGACAAGTGGGGGCAAGGACGCTATTGAGTAGCAAAGCGTGCAAAAACTAGCATATCTGGACATCACGAGAGCCATGATCCCAATTCTTGGTCTTCAAGCCGTCAGTATACTAGACGAGCTTTGATTCGTGAACCGTTTTTCTTTTTGGTATTTTGATCTTAAAATTGTTTTCAACATGTATGTTGCAGTGGTTTAATCTGTGGACATTAATCTCATTCGGCTTTTTCGCTGCCAGCGTCATGACCAGCGCAACAGTCTGTGGGGCAACAACCTAGCTTCTCCTTGTATGTAAATATTTATTGATGTTAAATCTAATAACACCTCTAGAGCGGCTGTAGGAGTTAAATTCATGGCTCCCGTGGCGCACATATACGCTAACCTTGCACGCCACTCAATAACCTCCTCATCCCCACTTACCTGGTCGTTGTCCACTCAGCCATTGCTCCATATGTTAACATGGGTCTCATCACCCTCGTGTATAACCATAAGGGCATCTTAGTGTTTAGGCCATAGTTTTCCCGTATATTCTTCTACACCTGCCTAATGCTACCGTAGCCTTCTGTGTAACCTTTTAAATGTATGGATTCCATTTCAACTGTTGAGATCATCCAGTGTTAAGACCATCGATCTAGCTGCTTGATACGCGTATTGACACTGACTCAATGGAAACATCTTAAGTGCATTATCTCTTAAATTCTTGTCAACTATAGTCTTTCCAGCGTTTTTAACATAAATGATGATGATATTCTGCCTACATCTGGCATGTATATAACTTTCATCTCTGATGTCCAGGACAAAAATGAAGATTTTTTAAAAATATTTTTCTTGAAGAAAAGCTGATTACTTGACGAGAATCTGCGCCAAAACTTGTATAACATCACAATAATTGATTTTATACAGGGTGAGCTAGTTGAATTTAAACTCTTCGCCATTTCGAGTCATCACATAATATTTTATTACTGGAAAGCCGAACAAACTCAAGCAAACAAACTTTCGTGCATTAAAGAAAGCGATTACGAAAACAACATACGAACAAATCGAATCGATATGATTTAAAATGCCCAATTGGTGATTTTTTGATTTTTCGTTTGAAAAATTTTCTTTGTGAATATAGAGCAAAAAATACTCGTATTTTGTAATATAAATCTCGTCTTAATAAAATTTTCACTTCTGTCGTATAGTCTTAAGCACACACCGTTTTTCTTATGTCACACATCCCCATTTTACAGGTATTAATAATATTAAATCTGCTCCTATATTCGTGCTTTTGCCGATAAAATGAGGCTGTGTGAAACATAAAAAACTGGTGTTTAAGGCCTTAAATTTATGGGAAAATGTTCTATATTTAGCACATAAAAATAAATATTTTCCTGTTCTATATTTAAATTCAAATAGTATTGTACGTTGTTGCGCCACAAATATCCAACCGCGTCCGAAAGAGTAATATAATAGATATCTCCCCTTTTCGACTCCGATTTCGGCATTGTGATAACGTATGATCACAGCTTATTCAATACCAGCCAATTATCTCTGCTTTAAATGAGGGGTTCGCGCATACCCTGCCACGCATTTGGCATTTAACAGCTCAGCAGTCAGAGCACCAGTTGAGGTCGGTACTGTCAGAGAATTTCTCGCGATTTACAGTAGCGGATTTAGTAAATTTAGTCGCCATAGCGTGTTCTGTGCGTTTGAAGTGGAAGTAATGCGTGCATATAGTCGCTGTACCGCAATAAAGTGTAGTCACAGATTTTACACGAATCTCGACCTACGTCGATGGACCCACTGAGATCAAAGAAAGCCGAATGACTAGACAAGAGTCTAGCGACCCGACCAAATTTTCGACACCGTGGAATATATTCACAAAGAAGGGGGACTCTTTGTGAATGTATTCGCGGAAACACATGCAAGCTACTGTATATCGACTATAATACGGCTTTTATTAAATATATCCTTAAAACTTGTAACTGCCGCTGCCGAGTTCAGACCTAACCATCTAGTGCTCTGGACCACCACGCCTTTTACTGCAAATCGATTACGCCACGAAGATATAGCGCGAATGCAATCGCTTGAGTCAACGCCATCTGCACTAGATGGCGTTAGAGTTGGTATCGAAAATTATATCGGGTCTACAGACGCTTTTAATGACTAGCTGGTATTGAATAAGCTGTGGTATGATCGTTTGGATGATGTCGCAGAATAAGTGAATGAATCCTTTAAACACTTTTTTCCATAGGGTTAATATGATTAAAACTTGTTGCTTTGTCGATTTCAACATCAATAAACGAATGTATTTATTTAATCATTTAAACATAGGAATAATTGAAGCTTTACTAGTTTATTAGCTGACAGCTCGTCAAATTCTGTCAAGGTTCACTCGAAAAAACATCACTAATAGATTCCAATCAATTTATCGATAAAAATATCTAAAGATGTAAAATGAGTAGCAAACACATATTCGGTAGCAACCAAATGAATATGGCAGAATTTGGCTGATTTAGTACCAGTATTTGAACCACTTATAGTAGCATCGATCTTCTTTCTCGAACCAAGACGGTCCTGAAAAACCAATTAGTATCCCGACTCTTCATATTTTTCGACATTATAGCACTATAAATAATGCAACTACTGTATAGAATAATTTTATTGATTTAAACTGATGATCCATGCATTCGGTTCGCATTTTCAGATCGAGGATAATGAGGAGCATAGAAACCATGTTAACACCGAAGGTTACTCCAGAAGCCTATCCTACTGCAAAGTGACATGTCTTGTGTTTCTATAGAAATTATCGATTTTCTTAGTAGAAATGTGCTAATGAGACCTGGTAAGTATTAAGATCTATAGTATTGATTTTACGCATTATATTCGGCATGCTACTCTTATTTGCTATAATAGATGGCCTAGGTTATAGTATAGTTTAATATTTTTTTAATAAAATTTAAGTTGGCAAATCTAGTTACTTATATAAAGATGAATCTGGTTTTGGTCATGGCCCTGGCCAAAACTAAAGACTGAAAAACACTATTGGCCATATTGTAACATAATTTAGGTAGGTTTTTTTTTACCCCTTTCACTACCAAAGGTAGGTATACCTACATGACGGTACCAGTAGAAGATACTCTCCTCAAGTCTCAGACGTTATTTTCCTTTTCAATAAAGTTTTTTGTTTAGATTGAAGTACATTACCCTTCTTATTGTTACAGAACTCACTTAAAAAATATGTTTTTTAACAATTCAAAAAAAAATCAGTCCTACCTCTTACACCCTACAATTTGAACGAAAATTAGTTGTTACATTTTATGCATTTTGATATCTTGGACAAATTATATTTACCACTTGTAAAGACGAACTAACATACTGTTACGTTTTTCTCGTGGGTTCTTAACAGAATTACAACTCTGCTATTTTCAACTAATACTCTCTTTATTCACTACCATTGTATACAATTTAACACTCTAAACTACTCTTATAACTTTACAACTAATATCTATTCAACACTCAATGATTAACTGAACTAACTCTCACATTCGCCTTAAGTCTGCTTATATATAATCTCAAATCTATCACGAATATTCGGGAAGTATTCCGAGGCCACTCTATAAGATCTCGACGAGGCCATCGAGATAATTCCAGCGATCCTGAATCTTCGCGACCGGCCGGGCGGTGATTTTACTAAATATACATAACGCCAGCACAAGACACGCCTACCGTAATAAGTCAGCTTTAAAAATCTCCGATATACTCGG
Source organism: Pissodes strobi (assembly GCA_016904865.1). NCBI lineage: Eukaryota > Metazoa > Arthropoda > Insecta > Coleoptera > Curculionidae > Pissodes > Pissodes strobi. The sequence goes on from JAEQML010065885.1 coordinate 16,558, forward strand.
CGCCAGCACATCGCACTAAATATACTGGGCTCCAGCACAGGGCTTGGTGGAAGCAGATGTATAGAAGTTTGGCTCAAGTGAGAATGCGTATTTTTGTGTGTTTATTTTTTTTTGTGTTAGTTAGTTTTTTGACATGCATTGGGTTAGCTTGGGTTAGATTTTGTTGGTTGCGTCCCGCAGCCAGCGAAGCGAGTGAAGAGCATTACATGAAGAGAAAATGTAAAAAAAAAATTGCATTTCGAAAATAGGTGAAAGACTATAATATACCTGACGTATTAGGATGGACGTGTCTTGTGCTAGCGTGAAGTTAATTTTGTAAAATCGCGTATACGTCAGGTATATTATAGTATTTTTCACCTATTTGGAAATGCAAAGAATTTTTACATTTTTACGTCATGCAATGCTCTCCACTCGCTTCGCTGGCTTCGGGACGCAACCAACAAAAACTAACCCAAACTAACCCAATGCATGTCAAAAAACAATTTAACCCAAAAGAAAATAAATACCAAAAACTTTCAAGGGACGCGTGTCGAAACCATTGCCTCGCATTCTCACTTGAGTCAAACTTCTACACATCTGCTTTCTGCTACCCAAGATGGCACCAAGCCTTGCGATGGAGCATATTTAGTGCGATGTGCTGGCGCCGAGTATATCGGAGATTTTTTAAGCTGACGTATTACGGTGGGCGTGTCTTGTGCTGGCGTTAAGTATGTTTAGTAAAATCGCGGCGGGCGATGAGTCATACATACGAAGAAGCGAGCGGCACGGCGCCGGCGGCTAGTTCTATAGGGTAGCACAAAAACGTTCGGACGGTTGTTAGTCGTGACAATACAATTTCTTTTGATTTACCTTCGTTTTATTTTGCTGCCTCTTACCGGCCGGCCCGCTTATTTAGCATTTATCATCAATCATCACTCATTACTGGCTGATAGAGGGTGTCAAGCTTTGCGACTCGTTGATTTGCCGCAGAAAAATAAATTAAAATATAGCTCTTTGTATTTAATAACCCATTAAATAATGGCTGGGAATACATGTAGATATTTTAATTGCATGAAAAGTCGAAGAGACCATGGGGTTAGAATGTTTAGATTCCCATCTAAAAATCCCCAATTTTGTAGGAAATGGGTTCTCAATTGTGGTAGGTTTATTGAGGTAGCAGTAGTTGTGGCTTATAATTTTTCTTATATTTTACATTAGGTACTTGGTTAGTAGGCAGCATGCGTAAGCGTAAGGTAATTTGTAAAATAATTAAGACGCAGAGGCACAGAAAATATAGTTACACAACTATATCAACTATATTTTCTGTGGCATAGGTACCTACCTAATAAAAAAACGAATAACAGCTTTGATTCTAGTAGGTATATGGTTGCTCGAATTAAGTATATATAGTTAGTCATATCACATATGTATATATATAAACAAACTATACCGGATGTTTCTCAAAAGTGGCTCACCCCTATAACTTTTTTGTTTTTAGAGATAAACAAGTGAAATTCGGTGTGTAGGTATAGTATATAAATATACATTTTTTGACGTATTCAATTATTTTCTGTCACTTCAGGTTTGACCGGAGGTGAACCTTACTTTCTTATATTAAATGGGGAACTCGGTATATTTTTATTTATTTTAATAGTAAATCACATTGTGAATACAATGGCATTTGTCACTTTTGGCAATTAATATCCCGTATCATAATCTGTCTAAAAGTTCTAATAGTTTATTGCGACGGCCATCAACCGGCATCGTTAATAGTAAAAAAAATAAGGAGGCGTTGGAAAGTATAAAAAAAAACGCTATGACATTTTGCGCAGCCATATTAAATTTGTCAGTTTTGGCAGCAATTCTTAAGAAACAATATTTTTTATAATCAGTTTCTTATTACAAATTACCATCTTCGGCCTCATTTCGAAGTTTTTGCTCCATTTTTGGAAAATAATGACGAGTGGGATGCCGTCTTTTGGAATTACTTTCCGCAAAAAGCCATGCTGCAATAACGGCATTTTTTCTAGCTTCACCATAAATTAATAGCATGTCAATTTTCTAATTTCCACTGTAATTTTCCATTTGCCAATTTGTATTAACGAATTGATTATAAAAAATATTGATTCTTAAGAATTTCTTCCAAAACTGACAAATTTAATATGACTGCACAAAAATGTCGTAAAATATATATTTATTATACCAGGGAAAAAATATTAGATTTTAGATTTTTTTAAATCTAATATTTTTCCCGTGTATAATACCCTATTTTTTCCTGTGACGGGAAAAACGACGATTTAATATTGAAAAAACATATTACTACAATATATTAAAGTCAGAAAATCGATGTGAAATTTAAAATTTTAAACTGGTAGGTTGTTGTAGTTATAGCTTTGTTTATTTTCTTATAAAGACAATGGTTATAGTGACAATAAACCTGCGTTGCTAAGGAAACCTTTAAAGTAATCAAATATCTGTCAATTTAATTCTGTGATTTGATTTATGTGTAAGTATATATGTAGGCATAAAAGTAATTTCATAAAAAGGGATATTTTGTTAGGTACTTGGCAACAGAGATAAAATGTCAAACGTTTTTCCCGTCACAGAAAATAGTATATTATTTTATATGGAGGAAAAGTGATACTTTTCATGGCGCGCTCGTGTTTAACAGCCGACCGGAGTGAGGCTGGTAATAGAGAGCAAGCCATGAAAAGTAACTTTTCCTCCAAATAAAATATGCTGTTTTTTCTTCAAATGTCGACAAATTAATGCAAAAACATCTCTTTTTAATAGTAATAATATCTAATTATTATTAAAGATAAATGGGTTCGCAAGGCGGCTTAGACCACGGTCGTAGGTGGCCTTGCTTAGACCGGTGTAGGTGAATATTGTAACATAAAGCTGTCAGTGGACACTGTCAACAATAATTACTTTTTAAGATTGCGTCTTCGATTGCGTTTTAATTCCGTATTGATAAGCAGTTATTGAGTAAGTTCGATTAAATAATAACCAATTTGTTCCTAAATTAGTGATTTTTAGAAATGCAGTCACAAATTGAGTGATAAATACAAATTGTAGGTTAATAAATCTTGAGTTGAGGCTTATTTTGTTGTCTGTTTGTATTGTATCTATGTTACTATGACAACTAGTGATGGGCGATATATCGATAACAGTTATTAATAACCGGTTATTTGTCAATAACTGTTATAACTGATATTAAGTACGAAATTAAACAGTTACCAGTTATTGACACCGATCGAGTTATTTGCATATAAATAATACGTGAACAGCGGTGGAGAGGCTGCATATCATGTAAATAAAATAACACCGTATATAATAAGCGACGCGAGGCGTGGCGATATGACATATGATTTGATCAATATCAATCCAAAATATTGAATATTCTGAAATATCGCTTACCAGCTACCCTGCGCCCTATTTCATTTCTCTGCCGACGATTGAGATTATTCGAGATTGGACCGTCCAGCGGCCGTCGCATTATTTCGTTGTCTTTCCTTTTTTATGCGATGTTTTCTAAACAAGGAGCTAGCAGATCAGAAAGTTTCAAAGTTCGTGCGTAACAGTCAGCAATACACACAGCCGAAACCCTCAGTGCATTAAGAGTTCAAAAACTATTATTTTTAAATGTTAATAGTAATAAGTTAATTACTATTCAGCTATTTTCAAGTGTTACTTTGTGTTATTTAGGCTTAGGTTAAGACAAGTTTTTATTTTATCACAATTATTATATTTATGTTATGTTATTAGCAGTCACTTTCAGTTATCTATGTTGTACTTTAAATAAATGAAGTATGTTCCTTTAACTTGATAAAAATGTTTGTTTTACTTTACTTAACTATATACGTATATAATATAAGGTCTAAAACAGAGTTTTATCCACAATACCGAAACAGAATATTTGCACTCGACGCGCGTTTCGCTAACCATGTTAGCATCATCAGGAGATT
>JAEQML010065886.1:0-20504 GCA_016904865.1 Pissodes strobi
ATTTCAACGATTTCTAGAAGGTCCAACTTTAAGCCTTTCTGGCAAACTTCTAACCCGCTATAATAGCAACTCCACTTCAAAAATGGACTTCTACTTACAAACAAAATATTAAAGGTAAAACCAATTTTAATTCGTATGTTTCGGTAAATAAATTTAATAATAAATTTTCTTGCTTTTATTGTAAAAACCAACATTCAATTTTTAAATGTAATTCATTTTTGAAATTAGATCTTAATAAAAGAAATGACGAGGTTAAAAGACTACAATTGTGTCTAAATTGTCTTAATCCAAATCACTCAGTTCAAAAATGTTCAAAAGAACCTTGTAGAAAATGTTCTAGATATATTAATTCCATGTTACACGTGGATGAGCATTCGACTGCGGACGGTGTGCATCATAATAGGTCTGAACAAAATCATGAAAGGCGTGGCCCAGAGAAAATCGACAACATTGATCCAATTGTCAGCTACGTTTCTGCGAGTGCGACATCGCCGACTGTGCAAGAGCGAGAAGCAGGTATTGGTAATCGTATTGACCGTAAAGATCCAGATAAGAATAGCGCTATCGTTGCTGTTGCATCACAATTATCTCTCTTTGGACAAGCAAATAGATATGCCTTATTGTCCACCGCCGAAGTGTTTATATTTAATAAAGAAAATCAAGGTTTTAAAGCCAGAATTTTATTAGATCCTGGGTCTCAATCGAATTTTATTACTGAGAGTTTTTGCAGAAAGGCTAATTTAAATATGCAAAGGATTAATATTTCAATATTAGGTATTGGAAATAGCGAATCTACTTCCACAAATTATAAGACTAATTTTAAAATAAATGGCCATAATGGAGACTTTTCTAAAAATATTACGTGTTTTGTTTTGCCTCAAATAACACAACCTATTCCTGTTTGTAGTTTTAATCTTGACTTTTTGAATATTCCCGCTGAAATAAAATTGGCAGACCCGGATTTTAATATTAAAAAAGACGTAGATATATTATGTGGGGTTGGATTATTTTATGAGATATTATTAATGGAACAAATAAAGTTAAATAAGCATTTATGCTTACAGGCTACCAAATTAGGTTGGGTTTTAGCGGGAGAAATAAATTATGGAATGATTGGAGATAATAAGAATTTAGCTTGTTTATCAGTAGAAGATAAAATTAATATAAATCTTTCGCGTTTTTGGGAGATAGAAGAAGTTGAGAGTGTTGTAAAGTCTAATGACGTGTGTGAAGAACACTTTAGAAATAACTTTAAAAGGGATTTAAATGGGCGTTTCATTGTTAAAATTCCGTTTAAAGAAAATAAAAATAAATTAGGCAAATCTAAGCAAAACGCCCTAAAGTGTTTTGAATATTTAGAACGGCGCATTTCGAAAAATCTGGAATTGAAATGCGAATACGAGGAATTTATGAATGAGTATGAAAGGCTAGGGCATATGTCGTTGTTGACAAGTAATGTTCAAGAATTATCGGACTCTAGTGATGCTTATTACATGAGTCATCACGCTGTTATCAAGGCGTCTAGCCTTACAACTCGAGTTCGTGTTGTTTTCAATGGTTCGGCTTCCACTGATACAGGGTTATCATTGAACGATATTCAGTATTCGGGCCCAACCATTCAAAATGATTTGATGACAATTTTGTTAAATTTTAGGAAACATTGTTATGTTTTAAATGCCGACATCTCAAAAATGTATAGGCAGGTCATTATTGAGGAGACCGATAGATGTTATCAAAGAATATTTTGGCGAAGCAATCCATCGGATAATTTAAAATGTTATCAATTAAATGTTGTTACTTATGGGTTGGCGTCGTCGCCTTTTCTTGCAACTCGTTGTTTGTTGCAACTTGCTTTAGATAATGAAACGGATTATCCCCTAGCTAGTGAAGTAATAAAAAGTTGTTTTTATACGGACGACCTTCTGGCTGGGTCAGATAATAAGGCTGAATTATTGCAATTACAAAAAGATGTAAGCAAAATCCTTACCAGTGCAGGTTTCGAGTTAAGAAAATATCTTTCAAATGTACCCGAATTATTTAATGAATTTGACATCAATTCTTCATTAGATGTAAGCATTATAAATCTAAGTGAAACTGAAAGCAATAAAACGTTAGGAGTTTATTGGAATGCAAATAGTGACACAATAGAATATAAAGTACAGAATTTTTCTGAAAATTATTCTATAACTAAAAGATCGATCTTGTCAATGATAGGACAGATTTTTGACATTTTAGGTTTATTAGGGCCAGTTGTCATACGAGCTAAAATAATATTGCAGGAACTATGGAAGAATAAACTTTCTTGGGATGAGGAAATTCGAGGTGATCTTCGCGAGAATTGGATTCTGTTTTGTAGGGATTTGGTGCATGTAAATGAAATAAAAATTCCAAGGCATGTTTTTTGTAAAGATCCTATTTTTATTGAATTGCATACGTTCTGTGATTCATCTGAAACTTCCTATGGCACTTGTGTTTACATAAGATGTAAATTTAATAATAATGAATTTTCATGCAAATTAATAACAGCTAAGAGTAAAGTTGCTCCAGTTCATCCTGTAACACTTCCTAGACTTGAACTATCAAGTGCTGTGTTGGGTACTAAGTTGGCGGAAAAGGTTAAGAATTCTTTGAAAATTAATTTTCATAAATATTATTATTGGAGTGATTCCACAATCACCTTGTGCTGGATTAAGGGTAACCCAGAACGGTGGAAAAAATTTGTGTGTAATAGGGTAGGTTACATTCAAGAAAAAACCAATCCAGATTATTGGTTTCACGTAAAGTCACAAGATAATCCAGCTGACTTAATATCTCGCGGTACAACAGCACAAAGTCTAATTGATAATAGTTTTTGGTTTAAGGGACCTATATGGTTAAGCCTAGATGAGTCACTTTGGCCTGAATCTAAAGTAAATTTAAAACTTGATATACCGGAACAAAAGGTTCAGTCTAATATAGCGATTGCTGATAATAATTGGGACATATTTTCCAAGTTTTCCAGTATATTTACACTACAGAGAGTCGTTGCTTTATGCAGAAGATTTTTATATAACACTAGACATAAAAAATCAGATCGAATTTTTGGTGAGTTAAATTGTCAAGAATTAAATGACGCTCTTAATGATATTATTAAGGTTGCTCAATTACAATGTTTTAAATCGGAGTTATATGATCTAAGAAATAAGGGCACGGTAAGCCATTTAAGTAGTATAAAATCCTTAAATCCATTTTTGGAAAGCGATATAATCAGAGTAGGCGGCAGGATACAAAAGGCTGATATTTCATTTGCCAAAAAACATCCTATCATCTTACATAATAAACATAGATTAACAGAAATGTTAATGCTTAATGAACATTTAAAGCTGATGCACTGTGGACCTCAACAGCTGCTTTACTCGATGCGTGAGCAGTATTGGCCGATTTCCGGAAGAAATTTGGCTCGAAAAATTGTTCATAATTGTATTATTTGTTTTAAAATAAAACCTAAAACTTGTGAGTATATTATGGGAAATTTACCCCCTGAGAGAGTTACGCAATGTGCTCCATTTTCGAATACAGGTTGTGACTATGCAGGTTATTTTCTTATAAAGGATAGAAAAACCCGAGGTTATAAATTAATTAAGGCTTATGTTTGTGTCTTTGTATGTATGGCAACAAAAGCAATTCATTTAGAATTGGTAACTAGCTTGTCCAGTGATGCATTGTTAGCTACATTAAGGCGGTTTGTGGCTAGAAGGGGTAAACCAGTGAATATTTTCTCTGATAATGGGACCAATTTCATTGGGGCAAATTCAGAGTTAAAAAGGTTTTTAAAATTAAACTCGGATATAATTAAGCATAGCATGGTCGACGAAGGAGTTAATTGGCGTTTTATTCCTCCTCGGGCACCAAACTTTGGTGGAATTTGGGAAGCCGGGGTCAAAAGTTTCAAGTTTCATTTGAAACGCGTAGTCGGGAACGCATACCTTGATTATGAAGACTTTACGACTATACTACAAGAAATCGAAGCTATCTTAAACTCCAGACCTTTAAGCCCGTTGTCCTCTAGTCCTGAGGATATGTCTCCACTAACGCCGGGTCATTTCCTAATTGGAAGGCCTTTGATTTCTCTTCCGGACGCTGACGTAACTGAAGTCAAGGAAAATCGTCTATCTAGATTTCAACGTCTGCAACAAATGACACAGCACTTCTGGAAGCGGTGGTATAAGGAGTACTTGTCAGAATTACAACACCGCCAAAAATGGAACCGACATGGACCGAATAACTTGAAGGTTGGAGATCTGGTAGTCATTAAGGAGGATCATCTGCCACCTCTTCAGTGGAAACTTGCAAGAGTTGCTGAACTGTTTCCTGGGACTGATGGTGTTACAAGAGTTATAAATGTGCGGTTTAGTGATGGCAGCATATCTAAACGTGCAATAAGTAAAATTTGTCTGTTACCCAATGAAGCGACGCGACTGTGAAGGTTTAAATAAACTCAATTAAAGACAAATTAATGAACATAAATTATTTACTTCAAGATTTGATGAAAAGGACAGTCTTAGAACCATTAAGACACTAATTTTTAGCATTAAAGTTAAGATTTAGTTTTTAAAAAAGAATGTGTTTAAAAAAAAAGTATGTTTTTACTGATATGTAATAATTATTCTTAATTTTAGTGTTTTAAGTATTTAGTTCCTGTTTGAAATATGTATATTTCAAGGTGGCCGGCATGTTACAGCCACCAACATTATAGAATGAAACATATAAAAGGTTTACATCCTTGTAGAATAGCCAGTTAAAGGAGATAATTATGTCTATTATTGTCTCCACGGCAATGCGCAACAACAAGTAAGTGTCATTTCTAGAAAAATAAGTATTGTCATGTAGTACAGGCACGCTGCTTGTTTTTTCTAAAAATAGTAAAAATATATCACATTAAAATAGAACTAGTGCATTATGAATTGATACAGTCCACTATTCAGCAGTTTTCGATACAGACTATACCACTATTTTTGCGTAACTGCTGGACGCTGCATGCACGATTACACGTGTGTCAGCTTCCTCATGGTTTGTCTGCAGATCTAATATATTTGACCTCCTAGGTATATGAAAAAACTTCCGTTGCTTCTAAAAATCCACCAGATAAAATAAGCTCGGTGTCACCAACGTCCAAGTCTGTAAGTTCAGCTGAAAGAAATCTTTCAGTCTGTTTTATTCCCTGATAATGCTAGAAAATTTGATAACTTTTTTGGTAGTAGAACATTTCTATTTTCTATTATTCATCGAATGGGTGTCAAGCCAGAAGAACGTTTTTTACGTGTGGCTTAATTAATAGCATTATTAACCTACTTACCTAGTAGTATTTTCATTTACATTTACGTCATGTTGGGAAATTTTATACGTTAAATCATCTTGATTCGTACATGATACAACTTTTTACTTTATTTCCGAGTTTTACTCATGATTTTGCACGTAGACACCCGACAGTCATTTTGGATATGGACAAAGAGCTTAAGTATTCGCACTCTGACCGTCGACGAGTGTGTCAGGATTCGAGGGGTCTCCTGTGTAACGAGCCCTCACGCGTTTTTTACTCGATTCTCGTGTTTCGTAAGTTTTCAGTTCCCGGGGACGGACCCCCGGACTTTACCTCATTTTCTAAGGCAGGCGATTCTGAGGCGTCGAACACCTTAGATCTCAGGGAGAGGGCACAGACTCTCAGAGAACTCGAAAAGCTAGTCCTCCAACTTCAGCTAAACGAGGATAAATGCATAGCATTGACTCTCTGTATTCTCCATGGATCGTGAAAGACCTACGAGAGATTTAGAAGAAGCTTACTTTAGAGGCACAGAAAAAGAAGATCGAGGAAAGTGAAAAACCTGAAAATGCTAGTTCCACTGGCGTACATGACCTGCCGCAGGACGACAGTGACCTTCAGGTCACCTTGAAGGAAACTACTCAGTACTACAGCAAAAAAAATGGGGAGGATCCGTCAGCCGATCACCTGATTCAAGCCCCGCCCACAGTGGCCCAACTGGCGCCGCCCACAATTGAACACATGGATAACGATGCAGGAACATCCAAAACAAAAGAACCGAAGTTCAAAGTGTCCTTTAAAACACCGTCTTTGAATGTACTGTTGACGCTGTCAAGTGCGCGATCTGTGGCGGGGAGCATCGCTCTACGACGTAGGCTGCCCTGTCTACTTGTTCAAAGTCAATCAATTCCAGGCACCCAAGCAATATAAGAAGACAACATACAAATCTGCTCCACTACCCGAGAAGCCGGCATAGAGGAACACGCAGACCAGACCGAGACGCGCACAATTGAGCTTTCCCCCTCGGAGTGGCGTTTATTTATAGATTCGTTTAAAGTGAAAGTGCAAACAAGCAAGGTGCAATGAGCGATAGTGCTTACAAGAACTAGAATGTAAGTACAAAACCGTTGGCTTTATAAGATGCCCCTTTAATTGATCACTTTAGCACAGTGCTTAAAGTAACAGACAAAATAAACTAACTAGTAAACATTTCACAACTTCTTGATGCACTAGAAGCGCTCCCTGAATCCTGCGAAGGCCACAAAAGAGCAATTATACAAGCCACTCTAAAATTGTTTATGGGCAACTCATTTCCATACTGCAATAAAAATGAATCGAGAATCGATTCATTTCTTCAATTTACATATTGTATATATTGAGTGTTGTATTGTCCAATAGAAAGCAGGGTTTTTCACACAGTTTCCCCTGTAGTCACATATTCACTTTTATTCAACACGATAGTCACAGTATCTAATAACAAGCAGTCATAGGCAACGAATTATTTCAATACTATTGAAGGGTTAGTCCAATCGATCCAGGGAATATGAATAAGCCAACGGGAGTAGTTCGCCTGATCCGAAAGCGTCCGCACCTGCTGTGCAGGAACGGATGCGGAGTATTGTTCGCGGCAAACATTTAAAATCTGCATCGATAGGATTAGTTATTACAATTAGGCTAGCTTAAGGAAACTTTGTAAATGTGGATATAATATATATATATAAATGTGATGATAATGATAACGGCTTAAGTTTACATATTATGATTGATTTACTTACCCAAAAACATATAAATTCGTACCAATCTAGTCAAAATCTACAGGGTATAATAATTTCACAGGTCGACAAGATTTTAATAACATAAAGCAGATCTTTATTTTTAAAGTGGAAATACCCTTCTAATAATAGGAAAAATATTCCTAAAGCCCTAACACGTACCACTTTTCAATAGCTCAATAAGACTCTTTTACATTTGCAGGTAGTCGAGCGGACAAAGGATGCATTTTATAACAGGAAAAGTCCCTGAACTGAACAATAGTAGACATAACATTCAGATTAGAAATCAGTCTTCTGTTGAGTTTTGAAGTGAGAGGATCTCTGTGAGTAGATAAGAAAGTGTTTTAAGGACGGAAATGTCGAGACAGTTGCAAAATCTCTCCTGACAAATTTTGTTATATTTGTGGAGAATTTATGGTGACATCACAAGCCAGACCATTTTCTGAAAGTATACAAAAAGCCTTGCTATATTTTGGTGTTTTAATTGGAGATCAAGACAAACAGTGGGCTCCCCATGTATGCTGTGTTAGTTGTAGCGTACCATTGGTGCAGTGGATGAATGGGAAGAGAAAAAGCATGCCTTTTGCAGTCCCTATGGTATGGCGAGAACCCACTAATCATTTGGACGATTGCTATTTTTGCCTGACAAAGACTGAAGGTTATTCCAAAAAGGGAAAGCACAAGATCGACTATCCAAATTTGCGATCTGCAATGCGACCTGTTCCTCATAATGCAGATGTACCAGTGCCGATAGCACCTTTAGATCTGCAAAATGTTGTTTTGGAAGATACTGGAGACAACGCATCATAAGGCAGCTCCGAAGAACAGTGCACCGACTCTACTTTTACTCCAGGTCCCAGTTCCGGCGAGCCACTTTTAATTGTTCAAAGTGAGTTAAATGATTAGGTACGTGATTTGGGGTTATCAAAGTAACAGTCAGAACTTCTGGTTCCCGTCTTCAGGAATGGAACTTATTAGTCGAAAATTACGAATTTCAGAAAAATAAATGCTCCGTTTTCTGCATTCTACAGTATGGAAAATTCGTTGTGTTCGTGTACTGATATTGATGGTTTAATGCAGGAACTTGATATTGAGCTTTCCCCTCGGAGTGGCGTTTATTTATAGATTCGTCTAAATACAGTTTAAAAGCTGTTATTGCATAATGGAAATTTAAAACCATCTATACCAGTTGCCCATTCAGTGACGATGAAAGAAAGTTATGAAAATATGCGCACTGTTTTAGATAAAATAAACTACAACACATATAAATGGCAGATATGTGGGGATTTAAAAGTTATAGGAATTTTACTGGGACTTCAGGAAGATTTACAAAATATTGCTGTTTTCTTTGTCTATGGGACAGTCGTGCAGTAAATCGTCATTATATAATAAAAATTTGGCCAGAAAGAAGTGAATTTCAACCGGGATCTCACAATGTTAAGTTTAGACCTCTTGTAGACCCCAAAAATGTCCTTCTGCCTCCTCTTCACGTTAAACTTGGGCTGATGAAAAACTTTGTGAAGGCTATGAATAAAGATGGTGATGGATTCAAATATTTAAAAGAAGTCTTTCCCAAGTTAAGTGATGCCAAATTAAACGAAGGCATTTTTATTGGACCATAAATCAGGCTGGACGTTAATTTTACAGAGCTTACCAGGCAGGAACTTTGAGCATGGAACTCATTTGTTAGTGTTGTAAGAGGATTTTTGGGCAACAATATGGATGCAAACTACCAACAGTTAGTTAATGAACTTTTAGATGCCTACAAATCGCTTGGTGCCCGAATGTCATTAAAAATTCATTTCATCCATTCACATCTGTCTTTTAGGACAATGGAAATTCACTATCAAGGACGATGGGACCCAGCCATGATGGGTGATTACTGCTGGTTTTTGAAGAGAGAAGATATGACCCCTCATAAAAGGAAAAAATAAAACTTAATTAGTATTTTAAATCAATATTTTTAATCTTTGTGTTTTTCTTAAATGTAAAGTACGTTTAGTAGGTGTAAAACTAAATAAAGTCGATATATACGGTTAAAAAAATCTTAAATAATTTTTTTCTATACACATCAGATATTTTAACATTAAATGTGGTTTTATAAATGTAACAAGAAAACCTTATGTGTTCCAATTTTTTTTCCTCATTTTTGTATTTGGATACGTCCATTCTACCATAATATGCTATTCAGCTTTATGTTACATCCAAAAAAAATTTTTGTCCACCTGTGAGATTAGTTCGCCATCTTGGATTTCAATATTAACAACCAAAAACTTTGATCGTTAACAAACAACCACACACGTATTTAGCCTACTCGAAAACATAATAATATTAAAACAAACATTTTTAGAGCATTTAATATGTTTGCAATTATTTTTGTTATTTTAAAATTGCAACGAGCTGCCATCTTGGATTTAACACACAAGCATTAGGGGATTTGAGGATTTTACAAGCATAGGCGTATTCAGCATAGCCAAAAACATATATCGACACCGATCTTGTCAAAATCGCACATGAAATATTTATTTTATAATTATGGGGAAAAAATTTGGCCGCCTTGGATTTTAGGCATAACGACTAAAAATTCGGACACCCTAGGCGTGTTCAACAAAAACATATGAATCCCCCTGTTAATCAATTGTTACACGATTTGCCGTTAGGCTTGACTTCTAGGCATCTTACGAAATTCTATGCCTCGTCTAATAGCCGCAAAAGAGTTTGTTCGCAGGGATACTGAAGACAAGACTATTAAAATCTACACGGAGCACTACTCGCCCTGAAAAGATATAATTTTACAGCCAGGTCAGTACTAGAATGCAGCAATTCACTGGAGGATGTCGCCCACAAAACTTTCTGTGTACTGGGTTAAAGAACATGCACAGTGTGAAAGTAACAAATTAGCGGATAAATTGGCTAGAAAGGCAGCCGGTTCAAACATTATGGGAGGCGGCCCTTCAAACCTACCTATCACGACGTTGACACATATAATAAAAAAATATCGGCCATGAAGACTTTAGGGCAAGATGAGACGAAACAACTAACTGCCGACTGACCAGGGAGCTACTAAGCTACCCCAATGAGTCTGCAGCACAGGCATACTTGATATGTCAAGGAAGAGCCTATGACTCATGGCGGGCATTCTGACTGGACACTGCCAGCTAAGAAAACATCTCTTCAAATGAGATTATGCGAGACAACTCTATGCAGAGGTGAACAGGAAGACGAAACAGTAGAGCATCTGCTCTGCGATTGCGACGCTGTTTCGGAACTAAAGGCATCCATTTTGGGAGAACGAAGGCCAACCATGCCTTTTCTCAAAACAGCCTCCTCGGGCAACTTCGTCGCCCTTTTTACAACCCCAGGCTGGGCGATGGCCTAGACGGGTTGTTTGACCCTGGGGAGAATGTCCAGGGGGTCCAATGAGGCCTAAGTGCCCATGCCGCGCCGTGGCGTTCAAGGCTACCCTCTCACTATTTCCAGATTCCAAATGAATCTGAATCAGTAATCACGAAAGTTATCAAGAATAGGCTTATAATTAAAAATGCCAGGTTATATTGTTTTCTGTGTGTACACCTAAAATGCAAATTTTCTAGCAGCTCAGCCAACATGATTTCAATAGAATAAAATTAGGTTCTTTCTAACATAGGTAGAAAATATTCAAGGAAAAATTCAAGAACTACAAAAATTAATCCTAGCTGCATGTTCTAGGAGAATCCTGCTTCAATAATAACAGATATCTATATAATGAAGACATATTTTAAAAGATTGAAGTAAAAAAGTTATAATATTGTCACAACAAATAACTGATCCGAAAGGATGACCGGTTTCGGACCAGTACCCAACAAAGTTTCAATATTGTAAAAAACAATTAATAGCGCCAAGATGTATTAAAATCAAATTATCTAGCTTAAATTTCAAAGTATTCAAGGGACAAACAAAGTTCACAAGATAAACTTCACTAAAAATAATAAAACAAGACAATAATAATAATAATAAAAACTGTGACTTTTTAATAAAATTTAGTTCGGAATTAGATATCACAACTCGGATTTAAAGAAGTTATAAGATCAGTTTTAAAAAATGTAAATTTAGATATTTTTTAAACTCTGAAGAGACTATATTAACTTTCATCTAATTAAAAAGGGTATCAGACGATCTGAATAAATCTCTCATTAAAACTTTTTATGTTGAGGTGACTGGGGTGACAAAGTAACCATTATTTTCAAATCAATGGCATGACGGATGGGCTCACAATTTTTAAGAAATGTACTTTCAAATGTTTTAAAATCCTTTATCAAATAGTTTTTTTTGTTGAAAAGGACATATAGGAAGCTTTTCAAAAATAAATAGGTAAAAATACTCAACCGATTATAAAAAATAACTTTATATAATAGGTAAATGGATTCTGTAGTTATAAAAAAAGGGTTTTGTTAGGGTGGTGATTTGGTGAACTCAAACTAATACTGCACAAATGTTGAACTTGACTTCCACTTTAAAGTCCCTTTTAAACCTGAATTATTTGATACTTCATTCAGGGTCAAAACTTTTATTTTAGCTTGCGATATTCAAAAGAGAAATTCGTATTAATCCAACTGAAACTTTTCGTCAAAATATTTTGTGAGACAACAGTTAAGATTATCATCTTCTGCGCCTAGTACTTTTAATTAGTGATATATCACAAATTGACCACTTTACACTAAAATTCGTACTTTGAGTTAACCTGTTTTACTCAAATTAAACTGTCAACTGTATATTTGAATGGTAAATTTGGCGAATTTTACCGACTCCGCGGACAATATAGGGAGCGCAAATTATTATTACCTGAAAACAGATCTCTAGTGCATGCAATAATTATTATTATACTTAGCATGTACTTACAAAATTTAAGTAATCAGAATTTAATGTCAATTCTATTATGTAGTACTTAAAATTTGTTTCAAAAGGCTATCGCAAACTAGGCCATTCATAAAATCTAAATGAACAGTGGAGTGTAATCATCAAATTGTTAAAGGATACGAGTCGCAGGTGCCACATAAATGAAAATCAGCGAGTAAAATAAATAATGACCACTATCTTCTAGAATCAACTCGGACAAAAACTGTCTTGAGAATTGAACTCTTCCTAATCTTTGGTGTAGACGTAAGGCGCTGATGGCTGCATTTGCTATGAGAACTTTGTAATACGCGTTTTGTGCTTGCCTGAAAAAAAAAACAATATAAATGTTTTTGCTTGTGAGGGTAAATACAATATTCCATACTTCATACATAGTTTGACATTATGTAGTTTGAAATATGTAACACAATCAATGTAGTTTTATCCTGCAATGTAATTGGATATTTATATCTGTAGAGTTTGTGATAAAATAAATAAATAATTAAATATCAGGTGTACCCCAGGGATCCAATATGGGTCCCATTCTTTTTCTGGCGGATTTAAATGATATTGCCAAGAACTCCAATGTCTTGGTGTTTGCAGATGATTCTAAATTATTCCTAAAGATTATGACAGTTGAAGATTGTAATAAGGTACTCAAACTCAAACATAGCTTTATTGTCATCTAAAAATAACAATTTTCATTGACAAAGCAAAAACTTATCACTGACTAATTTTAATTTACCCAAAAAACACCCTACTGATAAAATACATACCCAGCATTAGAATGTATAACTATAAAAACATTTATGATTAATATACAGTAACTACAGGAATAAAACAAAAAACAGAATAACCACAAACCACAACTGAAACAAGAATAAAAGCTGTAGGACTAAAATATCACAGTAGTGTATAAAATCATCACGTAATCAGTAAATAGAAATGATCAACAATAAAATAAAACTAAGTTGCATTATATACACAAAACATATTTAGATCATAAAATACATAGACAGGTCAATTATTATAGTCAATGTTAGATTAGGTCATCGCTATAAAATTCTTCAATTGAATAATAGGCCTTTGCAATTAAAAACCGGCGTATCTCCCTTTTAAATTTCCTATGATTATTAATCTGTCTTAGGTTGACAGGAAGAGAATTAAAGAGCTTTCTTCCATTATAAAAGAGTGAGTTTTTAGTTAAAGCAGTTGTAGGAATAGGAAGAGAGACCGTATAAGAGTTTCTTAAAGAATAAACCGATGATCGACTTTCCACCTTTTTCTCAATCAAGCACACAATTTCCAAAATAAGTAGGCAGGCCAAGGTCAGAATTTTATGTTTTAGAAAAAGTGGCCTACAAGATTCACGAGACTTAGCACCACACATAAATCTAACAGCTCTCTTCTGCATCCGAAAAACAGATTGAAACAAATAATCCGAGGATGTACCCCAGAATGACATGCCATACCTCAAATGTGACTCAATTAAAGATAAGTAGACACTTCGAGCCATGGAAAGCCGTAGTTCCCTGGCTACCGTTCTTACTGCAAAGCAACCCCGGGAGAGCTTTTTATTAAGGTTCAATATATGATTTTCGAATTTAAGCTTTGAATCAATAAAAATACCCAAAAATTTATTTTCTTGTAAAGAGTGGAGGACTCTGTTGTCTATTAAAACGTTGTCAATTTGGCACTTAAAACTAACAATACTTGTTTTGGAAACATTCAATGAAAGATAGTTGGCATCACACCATTCCTTAATTGTAATCAAATCAACTCTTATATTTTCCTCCAAAACACTTGTATTCTTGTTGTGCCAAAGTATTGTCGTGTCGTCCGCAAAAACAGTAAAAACGTCCGGTAACGTGCAACCTTGGAAGATCGTTCACGTATATTAGGAACAATAATGGTCCCAAAACTGAACCCTGTGGTACACCTGTAGTCACCGTCAAAGGTGCGGATTTTTTATTATTAATGGAAACAGTCTGATACCGATCTGACAAATAGGATTTGAACCACTTTAGTGATTTGGCTCTGAAGCCATAGATTTCGAGTTTACCCAGCAGTATTTCATGATCCACGCAGTCAAAGGCCTTTGATAGATCACAGAACACAGCCGCGGCGCCCTCTCCATCATTGAGTCTCAGATACAGATCCTCTAGGAACGAAAAAATTGCATCGTTAGTGCTCTTGCCAGACATGAACCCAAACTGCAGACTACTAAATAAATTATGTCTCTCCAAAAAGTTAATAACACGCTTTTTCACAATTTTTTCGACAACCTTGGCTAATGTTGGTAGTAATGAAATTGGCCTAAAATTCGACATGTCGGTATCGTCTCCACCTTTGTAAAGAGGAATTACTATAGCCTGCTTAAGACAAGCCGGAAAGCTTCCCAACAAAAAAGATTCATTAAAGCTCGTTTTACAGTTCGCAATTCTTCTTGCAATAGTATTGCAGCAATACTCTGACCTTGCAAGACATTGCATGCAACTTTTATCACAACACGTTTTACAGTTTGCAATTTCTATTTGCAATTGCAATACTTCAGTTCACTATCAACCTTAAAAAATATACTAAAATTTGATTTTATGCTTGCGTTTGTAAACTTCTTAGTTTTATCATTGTCTGACAATGGTTTTATGTAATAAAGATGCATAGAAGCGAACAAAAGAAAAACGTTGCTGCTCTATTAGTATCATTATTGGATTGCTACCGCTGCTCTCTTGGCGAGAGAGACTGGATAAAGAAGAATCGAACGCAAAATCAAAATAACAATGAAACATAATAATCTAGACCTTCAGGACAATCAATAGGAATTAGAAAAAAAAAAATAGACAAAATACAAAAGTTGACGTCCTTTTGGGGACTTTTCTTCAGTTGGTAACAAAAAAGTCCCCAAATATTTCCCCCAGAATTGCACGCAACTTGCAATAAAAATCGAACCGGACCGATTTTGTGCAATGTCTTAAACTGGCAAGAGACTTGCACGAAATTTCAGTACTGCGCATGCCTTTGATCAAGAGTATTGCATATTGCACGAAGAATTGCGAACTGTAAAACGGGTTTAATAGCTTCAGCCAAAGCATTTAGCACATGATCAGGGAGTCTGATGAGAATATTGAGGGATATATCATCATAACCAGATGCTTGCTTGTTCGTTATCGCCTTGAAAACTTCCCTGATTTCATGGACATCTGTTGGGATAAAATAAAACGTTTCTGGTACAGATATATTGTTCAAATAACCAAGGGCGTCCTTTTGAGGAGTAATACTTTCTGTTAGGGAAGCAGCTACCGAGCAGTAAAAAGAATTCAAACTATCTGGCTCAATATTCACGTCTTTAAAATTGTGGCTTTTGCCTCTAAGATCATCTATAATTCTCCAGCTTTCTTTTTGTTTGTTGTTAGCGTTTGAAATACGATCTGCAAAGTATTTCTCTTTTGCAATTTTTATGGTTTTTCTATAAATAGTACGATACCTATTAAAATAAGAAATAAAAAATGGATTATTTAGATAATATTTTCTTAAAGTGTGTAAACAACGCATATTTGTAGAGGCCACTCTCAAGCCCTTAGTAAACCATTTACGGTCCCTCTTCCTAAAATTTACATTTATCAAAGGAAAAACACTTTCAAAAATTTCCACAACAACTTTATGAAACTGTTCCAAAGGATGTGCTATTGAGCAGAAAATACCATTCCAATCTACATCATTGCAAAGTTGCAAAAACCTATTATAATTAGACCCAGTATAAAGTCTACCACGTCTGCTAGTTAATTTGGGTGTATAGGTGTCAATATTAACATTACATAAAACAGCTTCATGGTCGGATAAACCTGCATTTATAACCTCACAGTTTTCACTATTAGTGTCCAGACTAGAGCAAAAATAATCAATTGCAGTTGACGAATACTCGGATATTCGTGTAGGTGCATCTACATGCACAGAAAGACCAAATGAGTCGAACAAATTTAATAGCATATTAAGATTTCTTTCAGATTTATTTAAAAAATCAATATTAAAGTCACCGGCTAATATGACAAAGGTATGCAAAGGCAATCCTGATAAAAGGAGCTCAAGTCTAGTAACAAACAAATGCATATCAGTATTAGGGGGCCTATACAAAGTAATTATATACAGCTGTAATCTACCCGAATGTACAACTGAAAATTCAAATTCTCGTTCAACTGAAAGGTAATTAAAATTATCGCAGTTGACGAATCTAAACGTACACAAAAATGAATTATGAATCAGTACCTCCAGGAGTAGAGGACTCTCTACTGTACTTGGCTAATACAACATAGTCAGGTAAAAATATTGATTCATTTTGACTTAGACAATCCTCTGTAAATAGCAGCACTGTCAAGAAACAGCAACAGTTCGTCAACCTTATTTCTTATAGATTGTATATTTAGCAACATTATGTTGACGCTGACACTGTTTCGACCCCTAAAAAATGTTTATCATTTAAAGTAGCGTGATTCTCTATTGATTGAATGTTAGGATCCACCAAACTACACACACTCGCACATCTGTCCCCAGCCAACAAACTCCTGTTCTCCTGCTCTTCCAACTCAAGAGCATTTCCTTTATCCAATTCAAGCACTGGATCATCCAAGCAACATACTGCAGATACCGAATTAATAATATGACCTTCATTATCTTTGGAGAAAATAAACCTCATAATGTGGTTAAATAGTTTACATCCCAGGTGCATTTTTGAGATATCTCCCAAATGAGCTGTAGAATTGCAGTCAAGCAGACCACTAAGATCTATGTTGTATGCATGTAGGCATTTATATAGAGAGATATTACTGTTGTAAATTACATCCTGATCACCAACCATATGTGGACTGGTAATAACTAGATGATTTGTATGACTTGTTGCAAGAATGAAAGCTCTTAAAATTACCCGCGGAGAACAAATACCATATAGCCATAAGATAACTACATCTCTCTTATTAAAGTTTTGGGACAGGCCAGTTGCTGTGTGTGCTAACTCTTCATTAGAACTTCCTGGCTTCAGGTAGGTGGATATATTATAATGCTCTCCAAATTTCTGTTTTAAATAAAAGGTCATATTTTTTCCACATTTTCCTGCAATCAAAAGAATTTTAGGCCTGTTATCCTTGTAAATAGTAGGAAAAACGGCTGTGGTGGCGTTATAATTTTGATTTGCTGTAAAATTATTTAGCTTGTTAGTAAGCTCACAAATTTCTTTTTGATAAATACCATTATCAGTCTCCAACATTCTTAGTGATTCAAACCTAATTTGGAGCTCTTCAAAGTTTTTTGTACTTATTTCAATGCCAGCCAACAGTTGCTGATTGAGATTTTCAAGTTTGGATAAATCACTATCTAATCTTTTCCTCTGTTTAGGCTTTTGTTGTTGTTCTTCACAAGTAGTTTGAGTAGAGATATTTTTAGTTATTAATAAGTTAGTCTGTGTTGTGGTGTGGGAAACACTTGGTTCATTTTCAATTACTACATCGGAGTTCCTTGAAGTTTCTATTTGGATTGCAATGCTTTAATAATTTCCTTTAGTTCTGTTATTTCTCGTACATATCTATCTTCTAACTCCAAAGCATCATCTTCAAAAGCGGTTGATTTTCGTTTTAACCGCTTAATATATTCATCCCTTTGCTGAAGTTCTCCCCTTAATTCCAAATGAATGCTCTTTAGTGCGGCACATTCAGTTCGTGACAAATCATCATCATTGGTATCTCGTGCTGAACAGATATCAGAACAGAATATTAGATTCTCTGTTATTGTGGTCCAACCCCTTTTCCTTTCCAAACAACTTGGATGAAACATGTTATGACAAGCGACACACAACCAGTTATTCTGTTGCTTATTTTTGCAGCATTTGAATTTTGTAGCCATAATTCAAGTTCAATATAGGGCGAAGAAATGATGAGCCTTGTCAGAAGCAGTCTTGATCAATAATCACTTACATAAAAAATGGCTATATAACAAAAGGATAAATAAAATACATCAAAACGAAAAGCAAACAAAGGACACACGCTTCTCGCCTTGGAGCCTATCAAGGCATTGACAATTATACAAGCACAAGGTATGAGGGCTCAAGAAAAAATAAGAGGGTTCAAACATAGGTTAGACAAAAGGTTAAGATAAGGACACAAAAGGATAATTTTATATTAATTATTTGTGCATTTATGATTCTTAATATTAGCGTTAGTCAATGCTAAAACTCTCTATTAAAAATATAGTTTAGGTCGGAAATCAAACATAAACAGAACAAACCAACAAAAAATATATAAAAATTTTTATGTTATCGTAGGATTTTAACAGAATAAATTATATTAATGTTAAGATAATTCATCAATTTTTTACGCATAAGTTTCCTAAACCTGAAAATTCGTTGATATTCACCTATTGCCGGTAAAAAACTGCACAAGTTGATATTAAATAATTGAATTAATTCGCAGTATTTATCACAAAAAAATCACTTCATATTCACAGAGAGACCACACTACTTGCTGTTTACTTATATTTACGGCTTACTTATATATACTTAAATAATTACAAGTATAGTATCAATGAGGTTGAACTAGACAAGGTGTCGCAACATCGTGATCTAGGTAAAATATTTGACTAGACATTGAGTTTTAATGAACATATATCGGCGATGATAAATGATGCATTTAGGGTTATGGCTTTGTCATCAGATCAATCAAACTCTCAAAATGTGTGTTTGAAATTGTTTGACTCGTTGGTCTTGGCTAAGTTCAAGTACTGCACTGTGATATGGTCCCCCAATATAATGTTTGGTCCTCGCTAAATTGAGTGTGTACAATGTAGGTTCCTGAAATATATGTATTTTAAATATTTTGGTCACTATCCGGCTAGGGGTTTTGACCACAATGTATTATTAAGCACATTCAGGAGACTTTCAATCGAAAATCGTAGAATTAGAACATGCCTGCTTACATTATTTAGGATACGGAAAAGTAGTATTGATAATGCAGGTATATAAGCACAAATTCCATCTGCAGTGCATAAGGGAAATGTTAAGAACAAAACTTTGTTTTACTTGGAATTCCCCAGAATCAATAAATACAAAAACACTCCTGTGTCTAAAATGTGTGAATTATATAATACCCTTGCAAATGATATAGATGTCGCAATAACAGATTACAGGGAATTTAAAGTACTGATAACGGATAGGCCTTAAATGGCACAAATAGCTTAGATATATTGTAAATGCTTCCGTTGAGTTATGTATTCTATTGTGGTTGTATCAGTAATTCGAGAATACCGTTTATTTCTCGTTAATCTCGGCTGTAGTCGACGATCTCCGGAAGGCGTGGAATTTACCATGTCTTTACGGTCCAACGAATTGCTTCCAAGTGGTAAGATGTTAGGCCCGTGATACGGTGGCCCCGGTTCGATTCCCGGCAGTGGTAACACGTGTTTTCATTTTTTTTAAGGTTATGTTTGTAAAAAGTTTTTTTTATCATTTTAGGCATGCTTTGGGTTAGTTTTGGTTAGCTTTTGTTCGTTGCGCCCCCGTAGCGAACGAAGCGAGCGGAGGTGAAGTTAAATATTTCACATTCTAAAATAGTAAACAAACGCGTAAGTTCCGGAGATCGCCGAGTACAGCCGAGAGTAACGAGAAATAAACGGTAAACGGTATCCTTGTAATTCGTTAGCTACAATGTGAATTTAAGTTCCATTAGCCAATGGTTACAGAAAATAAAATGATACATAAAACACAATTTTTCAAAAATGTTTACATAATTCATAACTCTGTGATGTGTAGAAAAAATAATTGTAAAGATCTGAGAGTACATTTCCAACAAAATTTACAATTCAATGAGCACTATTGGTAATTGTTTACATTGCACACTTATTGGCCAACACAATAATAAAAATACTTACATATTCTGTGTTACCTTCCTTACCATGTCCTACACATTAAATGTTGCACAAACGTTTCTACTTGCCATAAAAAACATGGTTACAGGACAGTATACTTACGGGCGAAATTGTGAGTGATAGCTATTATGCCATCAGACAGGATCGAGATATAGGGCGCACGGGTAAACGCAGAGGAGGGGGGTTGCTCTTATTGATAGAGGAGTCTCCCTGTATCAAAATCACGGAAAGACAATTGGAACACGATATTAGAAACCTAGAGGTACTGTGTTGCGAAATCACTCTTAATGGCAAAACCATGCTCGTTTGCTTGTTTTACCTTCCACCAGGTGAAACATTTTCTGTATTTGAACAATTATTTCAATTTTTTGAACAGGATGTACTTAATTATAACTTTAATAAACAATGTGTGATTTTGGGTGATCTAAACATGCCCGATTATGGTCACATTAATAATAATCTAACAAATCTTTTCTTACAGTTTCAGCATATAACAGGTTTGTATCAAATGAATCAAGTAAAAAATAGCAATGGGAATACATTGGATGTCATACTTACTAACATTAATTGTAAAATCTCACTATCTAATGAACCTTTGACGACAGTTGATGAACATCATCCACCCTTGGAGTGTTGCTTTAGCATGGCCTTGGACA
>MU194104.1:0-19907 GCA_016904865.1 Pissodes strobi
AAAGTTTATGGTGTTCCGCAAGCAACCTTGAGGAGGCATGCGTTAAAGAAAAATAAATTGATTAAGACTGGAGAAAAGCAGATTAAGGCATACGTTTCCTACTGACGTAGAACGGGAATTAGTTGCACATATCAAATTACTAGAGTCAAGGTTTCTCGGACTCACAAGAAAAGAAGTCTTAGAATTAGCCTACCAGTTAGCTGTTAGGAACGGGTTCAACACTTCTTTAACAACGAGAAGAAAACGGCAGGAAAGGATCGGCTGCCAGAGTTCAGACGTAGAAATCCGGACATATCTTTGCCTAAACCGAAAGCTACATCAGCAGCCAGGGCTCAAGCATTTAACAAGCGACAAATTACTAAATTTTTTACGCTTCTGAAAGATACGTTAAAAAAAGAAAATATAAGCCAAATGAGAATTTATAACGGAGAGGAATCGGGGCTCTCTACTGTGCAACGCCCTCAGAAAATACTTGCAACAGCAGTACAGGCCGAAAGCAAGTTGATGCTGCTGTTATTGCTGTTAACGAGTGCCGAGAGAGGAATTCACGGTGGTTTGTTCTATGTGTGGCAACGATAATTTTGTTCCACCAGCATTCATTTTCGCAAGAAAAAAACATGAAAAAGGAATTACTTGATCATACTCCACCAGGGACGCTAGGAATACCTCAAGAATCTGAATGGATGACCAGGCCAATATTCTTAGAATGGGTGAAACACTACCAGAAATATGCGAAGGCTTCACTAGATGAAAAGGTTCTTTTAATTGTGGATGGGCATTCAAGCTACAAATACCTGGATGCTCTTATTTATGCCAAACATCAAGGAATTCTGCTTCTGTCTTCCTCCACACTGCGACACTGCCCACGCAAAATGCAGCCACTAGAATGTATGATTTTTTGGCCTATTAAAGGTTTATTATGACCAAGAAATAAGCAAGTGGCTTAAAACACATCCCGGTAGAGTCGTTACGCAATTTCAAGTAGGAGCATTATTCAATCATATGGAAAATCAGCCACTGTGCAAAATGTAATACATGGTTTCGTGAAAACTGGGATATGCCCAATGAACGCCGACGTTTTTCCAGATTATATGTTCCAGGCATCAAAAACAACAAATATTACCGTCACTGCTGAACCACAGCCTGAAACGAGCACAGAAGATATTTCCGTAGGTACCACAACCTTCAAAAAATATTTCCATCATTGATGAACCGCAGCCTGGAACAAGCAAATACGATATTTACCCTTCATAGAATGATGCATATATGAAAGCTCCTTGAGTGTTAATTTGACAGAATTGAGTCCAATCCCAGTTGAGTCATTTATTTCAGGGCAAGGGTAAAGAACCAGAAAACGTCAAGGATCGGATATTTTAAATTCTACTCCAAATTTGGAGGAAGCAGAAGAAAAGAGCAGATCAAAAAATATTGTTTCAGAAAAAAAACGGAGAACGGTAACTAAGAAGTCTGACTCAGACGTAGAAAAAGAGCCATTTTCTGAAGACGAAGATGATGATTGCTCATGTATTTACAGCGCAGAGTAGTACAAAAGATCCAGACCTGGAGAAATATGGCTTCGGTGTAGCTCTAGCTTGATGTGGGTACACGCTGATTGGGCTGGGTTGAACAAAAAAACTAAAACCTTTATTTGCGAAATTTGTACTAGTAATTAAAAACCTGTCATTTTACCAGTATGTGTGGTTAAAATTAATTTTTCGCAGTTTTATATTTATTATTTTTTCAATATTTCTTTTTATTATTTTGTTAAAAATGCTATTTTTTATGACCAATAAGAATAAGTTTTATTATATATTTCTAGTTTTATATTTTGACTTTTCAGGCGAGTAGGTGCTTACAATTTTTTTTGTTGATTTAACCAATATTTGTAAAATAAAATCCCTTAAATACTTAGCAAAATTGTGTATTTCTTTAATGGAATTTTAAGATGTTTTTACTGTATTTTCTGTTTCTGGGTTTTTTGGTATTATTTGAATTTAAAAACTTGTTTAAAAAAACTGGGATTTTTATTTAAATTACATACATAGTTACGTTACAGTAAATGCAAAGAATCCCTTAACTGTTTCTTCATTGGTGCTTATATGCTACATGCTAGCTACATTTGCGGCAGCAAGTTTTGTCTCGCAGTAATAGCGGACACCATATTTTTTCTACTGCGGTCTATTAAAAATTGGCATGGGTTTTCAAACACGACTCGTTTTTTCATGCAGCTTTTGTAAATGAACAGAATTTGGAAGTCTTCTCTTGTTTGCATCGATCAATTAAAGTCACAATTGTCTTAAATAATATATGCCCTTGAGACTCGAAGTCTCTTGGAAAACGTGGCATATCAAAGGTCTACCGCTTAAAAATGTTTTGATCCCCATTGTTTAGCTAATGTGCTTTAAAAATAGAAATTTGCTTCAATGGGAGTTTACTCATGCATATATTACAAGACAATAGATTGTGTTTAGAACTCAGTGGAAAAATTACAAGATCAGAAAACAATGTGGTTAAAATGTTTTAGGCAGAATATATTCTCCAGATATCTGTCTTGACAGAAACTATTCTGTCTCACTATTCTGTGTTAATGAAAGTTAATTTAAAAGGAATGTTATTATATGTCTTCTCTTAACGATCTAAACTCTTTCGAAGATTTAAATTTGATTTCACTGGTTTGTCTTCAGGCACATTAAACAGTCGAATTTTAAAATGAACGCATTTTTAATAATTTAGTGGCATAATATACACACTTTTCCAATGCGCCAAGGAGATGATTGATCGTTTTTAATGATGCGCATCCCCAACTACTCTCTTAGAAGAATATAGATTACATTGTGATTTAAAAAATAATCCAAGCCCTCGAGACAATTTAGTATTTTTGGTGTAGTTATGTATGATTGTTCAATTTGTAATATTGTAAACATATTATGTTAGATTTAGTGACATTAGATAGCCAAAATAGATCTAGAGCCGACTTTGAATATTCCGATTTTGTAAATAAATAAAATTTCAATAACTAGTTGTTTCCATACTTTATATAATACAACTGCGAAAAACAAATATAGATCTACGAATAACAAATGTCAAAACCTCTGAAACCATTTTCAATTTAAGTCATGTCATATTGTCCGGTTTTCCCGAATTTGGGATCGATTGTACCGTACCTCTACGGAATTATTAGGAATTAGCCGAAATTATAATTCTCATATAAAAAAAAATAATAATACAAGTTTAAATAAGGGGCAGGACAATACTTATCAGGTAGAGGGTGAGGGTGAACCCAGTATCATCTACAGTAACGCATTGTTATCTCAACGATACCTAAAATATACGAAACCTGTTTATTGTAATTTAAAATGGAATTACCTTAAAAAATGTCACATCTTGTATAATAAATACTAACATGACATGTTTATTGAACAAAACAGTTATAATCTCTAGTTCTGATTCGTTTTACTCTGCATCGAGCGGAGGGCATCAATGCATGAAGTGTTACAACCAGTAAAGTATATTTACACATAAAAGTATGTCTACCTGCCTGGTTCTTGCTTCAGGTGTCACCCATCGTGAAATTCAGTTGGTAAGAGATTATAGTTAGTCCATGGGCACCGGAAGGTCAAAGTGCAGTGCAGTGCAGTAGGCGCGAGGGAAAAGATCACCGTAGGCAAAATTTTTGGGATGCCCGCCCAATTGTTACCCAAAAGTCGATAAAAAAACACGCCTTCCACGAGCGGACGAAGCGGATTTTACCAAGCATTATTGACCAATTTCTCAAGTCAATTAAACGTGCAAAGAGAGCTGGGCAACAGGCCACAAAAGTAAACTGAAACTGGGCCTCCCCCTTGATGATATAACAATCCAATCTGCAATCGTTAACTTTTCTTCTTTTTTATGGGTTAGGCTTAATTCAATTTAAAAATTGTATTATTTTTATACAAATATTGCAGAAACTTTTGAAAGCCTATAGATCCCCCTTTGGGGCAAAGTGAAGATAGATTGAAACTTAAATATTTTTATTGTCAAAAATACATATATACGGTTTCGGTTTGCTAGAATTTAACTTAAACGTAACTGTAGCGTAACTTTGACTTACATTTTGTATTGGAAATACCCTATCCTAAAAAATATATCTACTATGCACTATGGATGTACAATTGTACATGCTTATATTTTCCTAATCGGAGAAAAGTAATAGCAGATTTCTTCTCTTGTGTAACAACCGATTTATTGTTTTTTCAATAACTCTGTCTTTATTATTATTCACAAATTATCTGTGAACGCTAAGCATACAGAGACCAGAGAGCAGAGAGTCTTTCCTCAGACATGGTTGATCCCAACAAGGTTTTAACCCGTCGGAGGGTACTCCGACGGGTAAAAACCTTGTTGGGAATTGTTGTTGTGGTATCGTAAGAAAATAATCAATATAATTTTCAGGTACCTACCTATGCATGTTTCACTGAATTTGAAATTTACTTTTATACTAAACCACAAACAATCAAAGCTATATTGTTTGTGACTAAACGTTATTATAATATTCCAGGGGGGGGGGCGACTGCCCCCTTGCCCTTCCCCCTCCCCCTCCTCCTCCCGCCGGCGCTCATAACCCAGATAGCACACCACATCGCAAAGACGTCGTGTTTATGTCCATATGATGCCTGAACGTTTGAAGACCTAAACACGACATCTTTAATACATCTTTCAAAAGACGTCTTAAAGTTGATTCAGATGAAGAGCGCATCAGGCGGTCGCGGTCCCGTCGCATCGCGGTCTGAAAGTAGTCTCGACCGCGCGCGGTGAAATCCTTCCCATGTTTTATAATGTATGCATTCGCACTAGGCGTTCTCGCTCGCATCGCGTTCTCCTCCAATCTTTTTAAAAGGATCTCGACAGACCAGCCCAGAACGGTCCGCTTTTTTTTTTTTTTTTGTCAAGGTGTAAAAATGCTCCCTTATGCACACCCTCGGTTGAGGGTAGTGTGGGGCTCGCTATAAGCATACCCACCAAAAATCACCATCTCATGATGCTAGTGACTCTACGTCACTATTGCATCTTCCTTCTTCGGCGTGTTGGCCTTCTGATTCTTCTTGCGACTGGTTCCAAGGCAGGATACAGTAATGTGTTGTGATCTTGTTGTGGTGTGATGTTTTATGTTGTGTGTTGTTGAGATGTGTGTTAGTGGGTTAATTATTTTTGGGTTTTTTGCTGTAGTGTTTAGCTACAGTTTTTTATGGGTTAGTAAATGTTAGTATTATTTTTGGTGGTTTTTCATTTATTTTTATTATTTTTATTTTTGTTTTTTATTTTTGTGATTTTTATGTAATTATTTTTGGGATTTTTATATGTGCTTATATTGTGTTTATTGGAGGTTCTCTTAAGCTTTTTAGCCTTGCCCTTTCCGGTCGGTCTTCCCCGTCAAAAAGTGTTGTAATTAGTGGATTTGTGTGGGTGCGTACTTGTTCCAAGAATCTAACATGTCTATTTGTTAGGTGTTCGTGAATTGTTTCGATTTTTAGGTTTTCGTGTATTTCGGTGTTGCGTATGTACCATGGAGCGTTTGTTATTTGTCTGAGTGTTTTGTTTTGAAAAACTTGTAGTTTCTTTTTGTTTGTCTTACTTGTGTGTGTGTATGCGATGGCACCATAGAGGACTTTGGGCTTGATAACTTGGTTGTAA
Source organism: Pissodes strobi (assembly GCA_016904865.1). Taxonomy (NCBI): domain Eukaryota; kingdom Metazoa; phylum Arthropoda; class Insecta; order Coleoptera; family Curculionidae; genus Pissodes; species Pissodes strobi. The sequence continues at coordinate 5,674 of MU194104.1, forward strand.
ATTAGAAGTTTGTTCTTGATTGACATTGAGCTATTTCTGTTAATTAAGGGATAGAAAGCTTGTTTTGCTGCAATGCCTATGTTAATTTTATTTTGAATGTGTTGATTGAATGATAGTCTTCGGTCTAAGGTCATGCCTAGATATGTAAGAGTGTTATTCCAACTTAATTCAGTGTTTCCAAGCTTAAGATTTGCTGGTAATCTACGAGAGTGGCTAATGAGCATAGCCTGAGTTTTGTCATTATTAATTTTGATGTTCCAAGTTTCTGCCCAGTCGTCTATAGAGTTTAAGTGCTGTTGTACGTGTATTTTGAGTCTTGATATGTTTCTGAGTGTCGAATATATGCAGATATCATCTGCATATATTGAGAGCTGTACGTGTGGGTGTTTGGGTACATCTGAAGTGTATAATGAGTATAGTGTTGGGGAAAGCGGGGAGCCCTGGGGTACGCCCGCTTCCATGATTCTAGTGTTTGAAAGTTCAGTATTTATTTGTGTGACGAATGATCTTCGCTTGAGGAACGAAGCAATAAGTTGTGTTAACGGTATTGGTATGTTGTGTTGTGTATGTAGTTTATGAATGAGTCCCTCATGCCATACTTTATCGAAGGCCTTTTCGATGTCGAGGGCCACAACTGCGGTCGCTGCCCGCCTTTGTAGTCCTCTAGTCGAATCCTCGACAAGCCTGGCAAGTTGGAGTTCGGTGCTATGGTTTTTTCTAAACCCAAATTGCTCATTTGGGATTAGATTGTGTGCTGTTACGTGTGTGTTTAGTCTATTGAGTATGAGGCGTTCCGTTAGCTTGCTCAAGGAGGAGAGCAGACTAATAGGACGCCAGTGTTGTGGGAATGTTAGATTCTTGTTTGGTTTCGGTATTAGTATGATCTTTGCTTTTTTCCAACTGGTTGGAAAGTGATTTAGTTGTAGTGTTTTGTTTATTATGTATGTTAGTTTTCGTATTGCCACGTCTGGTAGGTTTTTCAGTGCTTTGTTTTGTATGTTGCCTAGACCTGGGGCCTTTTTTGGGTTGAGTTGCGCAATTAGTTGCACAACTTCTTGTGTGTCAGTTTGTTGGGTTTCGTCTTCTGGTAGTTCGTTTATTTGTCTAGTGATTCTTCTGTATGATCTCTCTATGGCCTCTTCGTGATCCATATCCTGCGCTCCATCCCCCAAGGTGAACTGCGACTCCAGCGAGTCGGCAAAGGCCTCAGCCTTGTCCTCGCTAGAATACGCCATTCCCCTCAAGCCATGGATCGGAGGATATATCATCTTGCCTTTATGCTGCATGTTTTTAGCTATTCTCCATAGAGAGTTGTTTTGTATGTTTACTGTTGTCAGGTATTCCGTCCATTTGTTGTTTTTGTGATTTTTAACGTCTGTTTTTATTGTATTTGTTAGTCTATTTCCTTGTCTGTTGAGTTCTGCGCTGCCTGTTTGTTTGGCTCGTCTTTTTAGTCTGTTTCTTAGTCTTATGTTTTGTTTTATGTTATCGGGAAGTGAGTATGGGTTGCTTTGTCTTGTGTGTACTGTTTTCTTGGCTGTGTTTAGTGCTGTTTGTATCTCTTCGGTGAAGCTTAAGACTTGATTGTCTAGCTCCGCCTTAGAGTTTATATGTGGGATATGTTGTGTGTTGTCTTTTAAGTGTTTTTTGAAAGTGTTCCATTGGATGAATGTTTGTGTGTGTGCTCGTGCATTTTCGTGTATGTTGTTTATGGTGATGCCAATTGGAGAGTGATCTGAGGCAGATAACTCCTCCAGATTGTCAATCACCACATTGTGAGGGATGTTGTGTGTGATTGCGATGTCTAGTATGTCGGCTGTTTCGCCGCGAAAGTGGGTGGGTTCAGTGGGAGCGAGTATTGTGTAGTGTAGTGTTTCTGCTGTCCTGAGCAACATAGTACCATTTGGATTCGTGGTTCTACATCCCCAGGACCTGTGTTTTGCATTGAAATCCCCGGCTGCTAGAACCGGGTGTGTGTAATTGAATAGTTTCTCTATTTCTGTGTGCGTGAGTTTGTTTGGTGGCGGTCTGTATACCGAATGAATCACCATATCTCCGTCAGTTAGACTGACTTTGATACTGGTTACCTCTAGTATCTCAGACTGTGGTGTGCGTATTGTGTCATGTTTTATGCTGTTTTTTATAAAAATGGCCGTACCGCCTCCCATGCGGTCCGGTCTATCATTTCTATAAATTGTGTAATTTTGAACGTGTAAATGCGTATGTGGGCGTAGGTAAGTTTCTTGCACGAGTGCTATGTCTATGTTGTTCTCAACCAGATATTCCGCGAATTCGTATCTCTTGGGATAGAGGGAATTCGCGTTCCAACTGATCAAGAACAAGTGTGGTGGTGTATTAGCCATTGAGATTAGCGAATAACCTCAATGTCGGGTTGTTTTGGATTAGTGTTGTGATGGTATTGATTTTTGCCTTAATCTCCTCTTCGGACATTGTTAGCAGTGTGAAGATGTTGTTGTTTGGTGGGTTTGTGTTTTTGGTGTTAATGCCTGAGTTTGGTATGTTGTTTTGTGTGATTGGTTTTGGCTGTGGTTGTGGCTTCGTAAGTTGTGCGTAGCTGATGTTATTGCTCACCGGCCGTGTTTGTGTTATGATTCGTTTTGTTTTATTGTTTGGGTTTTTGGGGCAAGTTGAATAGCTCGCTGGGTGTTCACCTCCACAGTTACAGCACTTTGGGGGGGTGTTCATGGGCTTTTTACAGTCCCTGTAATGATGGTTTTCTGCGCACTTATGGCAGATTGGGGTTGCTTGACAATTGGATACTGTATGGCCAAATTGTTGACATCTATGGCACTGATTGTGGACACGATGCTTGCTGCCTCTTTGTATTTCAACTACAACTGGCATGTAGTTGATTCGGGTTTCATTCAGGATGTTTGAATCTGATTGAGGTACTAAGACCTTAAGCATCTCTGTTAAGATGTTTCTTCTTGTTCCAGCCTTGAGCCAGAACATCTCTATGGGAGAATAGCCCTTTGCAATAAGGTCATCCTTGATGTCTGATATTGGGATTTTGCCGTCTAGGCCTTTAATGATTATGTTTAATTTCCTATCCTCCGATAGGAAATATGAATGGTAGGGATATTTTTTGTTTTTTAAATAGGTCGTGATCCGTCTATGATCATTCGGGGTTGTGGGGGTGATTTGAATCCCCAGTTTGGATTTTTACCCGTCAATGGGGAACGTGAGCAGGGACTAGACCGAACAAGAGGCAGCTCAGATTTAGGCGAAAATAGGGTCCCGGGGGTTTTCGAGGTCGGGGAAAACGAATATGGACTTAAAAAAAGTGTAGCCCCTAGGGGGGAGGCCCCGTAAAAAAAAAAATTCGATTTTTTAGGTGAAAAACGTCGAAAGTCGGTGTGGTAGGTCAAAAGGGGACAATTTAAACGTAAAAAAATTTTGGGCCCCTAGGGGCACGTATTTCAGGGGCCCTACGAACCCGTCGAGATAAATGGATGAAATTTGGGTTAGGGGGGTTTTTGGTGACGCTGAGTCCGAATTTGACCCGAGCGGGAACCTACGTGCGATAGGTTCCGCGGTAGGAGCCGGATGAAGTCGAAAAAAAAAAATTTCGAAACGAGACCCTCAAATTGTCCCCCGCACGTATTTGACTTAAAAAAAAGTATTCTACGCGATTTTCGATCTGAGGCTCCTATTAGGAGAACGCTCGCCCCATCGGTTTTGAAAGTGGAAAATCGTCGTTTTGGACCCCTAAATATTATTTTGGAGAAAAACGCTTTCGTAGGTCATTTTATATTTAGGAGACGGTTTTTTGCCTCTTTTGGAGCCTACCGGAAATCCGGCTCCTACTGGCCCTTTTTGACCTAAATTTCGACCAAACATGTTCGTATTCGGCAGGGTGGTGAAGGGCATCGGTCCGAACCCCCACCTAAAATTTTAGATCGCTAAGTCTCCTAGGGGCTCCTAAATAGGGGTTCTTGGTTCCCTTTGACCTGGAAGGTTGAAATTCGGGTTAGGGGGGTTTTTGACGATGCCCAACTCGAATCCGACCTCGGCGAGAACCTATCTCTAATAGGTTCCGCGGTAGGAGCCAAATTTTTTCATAATTGTTCGATATAAAAAATTTTTTTACTTCGGTCGTTTGGTTTCGTCCCTCGAAAAATAACCCCAGATCGGCACCTAAATCGGCCGGCAAATAGGCTCCCAGGAGGGCCGCGCGTTTTTTATCCGGTAGGCTCCGGTATAAGGAGATGACCTACAGGGTCTATATTTTCATGGTAGATGTACAACGTGATGGGCTAACTGGAATTAAATCGGGGGTGCCGGGGCTCGCTTTTAAGGGGGAGTTTTGGGGGTCTTTAGGGGGGCCCCATGTAAATCGCGCAGTTTTTCGCAATTTCTGGCTTAACGGTAGCTCGGATCGAAATTCTGACGAAATCAGGCCCTGCAAGCAGGGCCCAATGACATAGGTTCTCGACTATTCTACACCCCCCTACGTTCCCGTTTTTTCGAAATTTTATCGAGGAGGGGGGGAAATCGCTTAACACGTTTTTTAACGAGTAGATTGGAGTAGAAAAAAGAAGAATATCGTCAAACGGAAAAAACCGTATTTTTATATCGACCTAACCTTCATTTTGTCCTATAGGAGCCGGAACCTATCTGGAACCTATCGGTGGAGCCTATCGACTTTTTTTTTCCGATCGACTTGAAATTCGGCATATAGTAAAAAGATTTACTTCTTCTTTTTGGGAGATGCGGCCGCCTTCTTGGCTTTCGAAGCTGCCGGAGATTTCGCAATTTTCGGCTTGGGCGCTTTGGGTTTCTTGGTCGGTCCGGCCTTGTTCGATTTCTTGGCTTTCGACGGAGATTTCGTCTTCGCAGCGACACTGGCGCCGACCGACGATGCTCCGGACGACGCTTTGGCAATTTTCTTTTCTGCAACGGTTTTCTTCACTACCTTTTTCTCTCCGACGTTAGACTTCTTGGCTTTGGGTGACGATTTTTTCGTCACTTTCGGTTTATCGCTTGCCGCCGCTTTCTTAATCGGAGATCTTTTCGACGCCGCCGCCTTGGTGCCGGACGAACTCTTCTTCTTTTCGCCAGATATTTGTTTCGAAGCCGCACCAGATGCCGAGGAAGCGGCCAACTTAAACGAACCGGAGGCTCCTTTTCCCTTCGTCTGGACGAGGCCTCCCGATACGACTGCGGATTTCAAATATTTCTTTATGAAAGGAGCAACTTTTTCGGCGTCCACTTTATAGTTCGCAGCAATGTATTTCTTGATGGCTTGCAACGAAGATCCTCCTCTCTCTTTCAAACCTTTGATGGCATTATTTACCATTTCAGATGTCGGCGGATGCGTCGGCTTGGCTCGAGGATTCTTCGCTTTTTTTTCCTTTTTAGCCGGAGAGCTCGACGCCGGAGGACTGGAAGAAACCGGCGCTACTTCGGTATCGGCCATCGTAAGTAATAACGAGGAAAAAATTGGAATAAACAAAAAAATTAACTCGCGTCGTACGTGCGCTCTGTATCACTTCGACAGAGAAAATAATCCGTCACCAATTCGTCGACGGTCAGTATATCTAAACGGACGTACGGAGGACTGAACGGTCCGGGTGCAAGCTTGCTTGCCTGGCCGACCGACAAAAGGGACTTCTATCTCGACTCCTAACTTAGCCGTTCTAGGTATAGGAACTGTTTTTGGCCGCAGGAGATAGACCAAAGCGAACTTTAAAAAATCGCGATTCGCGTGCGAATTGGGTTTTCACTAGTGTTTTAACACTTTCTGTATAGCAAGTGTACATAGTACACATCTACTAAAATCGGGGACGGAGCCCCGATGATTGAACCGGGAATGGGCGATTCAGATGAAGAGAGCAATCTCTCCTACAAATCGACCGATTTTAGAGAGAGAGAATACCCGGAGCGCTTTATAGCTAATGTGAGAAAGGTCAGGCAATTTCTCTATAACAACAGAGACGCATGCAAAGATTGCGCCGAGAAAATAGACTCTCTAACGTCCCTAAACCGACCGGGACATGAAATTAACAGGTCACTAAAAGTAGCGTCGGAGCACCTGAAAGAAAAACATGGCTACAAGTCATACAGAAAACCGGAGGTAAAGTCAAAGATCGACACGGGAAGAGCCAACTTCCCAAAGAGGAAAAGGCTTGAAAACGACACTCCCCCAGAGTCGGTAGAGGCCATGGAGGCAGAAGACGTTAACACTGAAAATGTCAACAAACAAAAAACAGGGCAAAAAGCGGCAATAACAACGACCGAACAAAGCAAAAACACTGAAGAGAGTTTTCGGAGCGACTACGCTAAAGAGCAGGATAGCGCTTCTGCACTCCTAATACATGATGAGGACAAAACGCCTTTTAAAGTGCCCTACAGGACACTACCCCTGAAAAATAATGTCAGGATAGTAAAATTAGACATGGGAGGCCCCCCCCCCATCCCCCTAAGCAACTCGTTTGAGCCCCTAAGTGACATAGACGATGAAACGAACAGCGAGACCTCGACGCAAGTTGGCACAAGGAAGACAACAAAGAGAGCGCCTAAAAAGAAAGCACCAACCAACCCCAAGCAACCGCCCCCAGCTAAGCCGCCCCCACCGCCGCCCCCGATTGTAATGCAGGGGAAATTCAACAATCATGCTAAGATGATTGAAGAATTCAAAGCTATGAGAATCATCAAATACAATATCAAATACACTCGGAATTCCACCGTGATTTATACGGAAACCGAAAGAGACTGGCTTACGGTAAAGAAAGCCTTAGACGATAGTGAGCTCGAGTATCACTCATACTCCGATAGGCAGAGCAAAACTAGAGCCTATGTACTGAGAGGGCTGGATGGCGACATAGCGTTAAACGACATTAAGAACGAGATGACAGACACCTTTAATATAGAGACCAAAAACATATTCCTTATGAAGAAGACTCGCGACCCATTGTATTTAGTAGTCGTACCTTCCACAGTGACACTTAAGAGACTGCAAAAGGAAGTACGGGTACTCATGAATATCAGGGTCTCCTGGGAGTACAGAAAGAACGACCGGATCATTATGCAATGCAAAAGATGCCAGACACATGGGCACTCGGCTACATATTGTAAAAAAGCCGTTAAATGTAGCCGCTGTGCGGGCCCGCATGAAATTACAGCTTGTAATCCTGATACGCCGCCAAAGTGTGCCAACTGCGGAGGGGATCACAGGGCAATTAGCCAAGATTGCCCTGTATACCTTTATAAATCAAATCAGACGAAAAACAACACGGAAAAACAGACAAAACAAGCGAAGAACCAATATACCGATGCTCCCTTGCCTGCCAAGCCGGCCTGGCGGAGGCAAGAAGGCGAAGACGGAGGCCGGGGTAGAAATGCAAGAGTACGAGACAGACCGACCCAACCACCAGACGAGAGCCGATACGATAAGGAATTCCCCAACACTCTGAAGCCAAGAGCCACTCAACCTGTACCCGCGGAAAATAGACGCGATAAAAATGTAAGTAACCATCAAGATGGCAATTCTAATAATATCGCTTTCAGTGTTACTAGACTTGCGAATGTAGTAAACGAAATTAATTCTCTCATAAACCTGGAAGAGCTGTTTTTCGCCTTGGACGAATATGCGTCAATGCTAAGAGCGTGCAATGGCGACAAGCAGCAATTAATGCAATGTTCAATCAGATTTTTTACAATAGAATTCGCGAAGTACAACATTTAGTTGTATTTCAAATTAATAATGTATATATATTAAACTGTTATAAATGTATGATATCGTGTCATGGAACTGTAATGGCCTTAAGCTTAAGCTTGGGGAATTCCGTAATTTCTTGTACAAATCCTCTCCCCAGATTGTTTTCCTAAACGAAACGAAATTAAGCCGCGAATATAAACTGAAATTTCGTAATTATAGCGTTGAAAGAGCGGATAGACCGGACGGTCGGGGGGGGGTAGCCTGCCTAGTACACAGATCGATCGCATATAAAAGGCGCACGCATATAAATACAGTCATTGAATACGTGGCCCTCGAGCTGAGCGGTGGTCTGTGTATTGGGGGGGGATATGCTCCTCCGAACCGGCGATTAACAGAAAGAGACTTTAAAGCCTTTTTAACCCCAGGATACAAATCACTCCTAATTGGCGATTTTAACGTCCACCATGTTAACTTTGGCGACACTAGGACAGACCAAAAGGGCAGAACGCTGTATTCGCTTATCGAAAACAATCCGGATATCCTATATCATAGACCTAACGCGCCAACTTACCACCCCACAGCGGAAAACTTTAGATCTTCTTACCTGGACATTGCGATTTCCCGAGGGATGACTGGGCTAAGCCCACTTAAGGTGATAGACAACCTCAACTCGGATCATTTACCAGTCGGCATAAGCCTGCAGGCATTAAGGTCCAACAGGCGGCCGATAGCCTATGTAACAACAGTTATATACAAAAATGTCGACTGGAGGATGTACCGAGAGAGGTTAAACGAAGTCACAGTTGTCCCCCGGCAGATCGATACTGTCCGGGAATTAGAGACCGAAGTTGATATGCTAACCACAAATATCCAGCGCGTCCGTGACGAAATCTGTCCGGTAGTCAGGAAGAGACCATACGTGGAAACTCTTCCTGATGAAATCCTTGACCTTATCAACTTCCGAAATCGGTTGCGACGTAGGTGGCAAAGGACTAGGAACGCTAACGAGGGACAACGGGTGCGTGAGATCACAGAGCAAATAAAAGTGCGCATACGTGAACACAGAACAGCAAAATGGATGACCTTCGTGAATGAACTAGGCACGGAGGACGGGAGCCTATGGAAGCTCGCGAGAAGAGTCCGCAAAACCCCCCCTCAAATCCCGGCATTAAAATGTCGAGGCCGTGATATCCTGGAAGACCAGGAGAAGGCGGAGGCTTTTGCGGATTCCCTCGAAGAGATTCATAGATCAGCCCCAGATACCGAGCCATTGCACAGGGAGATCACGGAGGGAGTTCGATTGTTCAGTGGTCAAACGTACCCAATCCCACCCCTAGTAATGCGTAAATTGAGCGTAACACCGGGAGAGATCTCAAAAGTTCTGAGCCGCCTACCGAAGAACAAGGCTCCGGGAGTTGATAATATTCCTTACCTCCTCCTGAAAAACCTTCCCAGAAAAACCATTGTACAATTAATGCATATCGTAAACGCCACAATTCGCCTACAGCACTTCCCATCCCCCTGGAAGACAGCGAGGGTAGTACTGTTTCCTAAACCAGGGAAAGATCCATCCCTGACTACGTCATATCGACCTATTTCCCTCCTTAGCACGCTTGGAAAAGTGACCGAGAAGCTCTTACTGTCGAGGCTTAGTGGGACTGCCGAGAAGCTCGGTATTCTCCCTAAGGAGCAGTATGGCTTCCGCAGCGGGCATAATACTTGCATGCTGGCTGCGAAAGTCGTACAAGACATTTTCACCGGCTTCAATAACCGGCATTGCACAGCCCTGCTTCTCCTCGACATTGAGAGAGCTTTCGACAGGGTGTGGCACGACGGTTTGCTGCACAAGCTCTACGTGGAGTATGAGTACCCGCTACACTTGGCAGCGCTAGTCGGGTCATACCTTGCCGGACGCACCTTCTCGGTTAAGGTGGGAAATGCCGTATCTTCGGCAAGGCCATTCTTGTGCGGTGTCCCGCAAGGAACGGTACTGTCCCCGCAGCTTTTCAGCTACTATATCTCCGACTTTCCCACCCTCCCGGACTCGTCTGCAGCCTTCTATGCAGACGATACCATTATATACACTAGTGCCCCTCACGCGCAGACCGCTGTTGAAAATCTGAGCCGGTATATGCAGTCTATCCTAGAGTACTACGAGAAATGGAAAATCAGAATTAACGCAGGGAAGACAGAGTTGGGAATCTTCACCAGGAAGCGAACACAAAACGAAGCGCAGCCAATGCGCATCCTGGATGCAGAAATAACTGCCAAAGATAAGGTAAAATATCTAGGCATAGTTCTGGATAAAGGATTAAGATTCCACGATCATATGGCGCATATCAAGGTCAAAAACAAAATCATAATCGACACACTGGGAACACTAATAAGACGTAACTCCCCGCTTAGTCCAGGGAATAAACTAATCCTGTATAAAGCCATAACCAGACCAACCCTGCTATACGGGGCACCGGTATGGTGCTCTGTTGCCAAAAGACCTCTAAACACAGTGCAGGTTATACAAAACAGACATTTGAAAGCCATCTTTTCAGCAAGATGGCGAACTAGAATACAGGATTTGCATGACTGGGCGGGCATCGAATATATTCGGGAGCACATAGACCGCCTGGCATGCAAATTCTATGATACAGGGGTGCGCGGCTCACCTGAAACAGCCCACATAGCCGATGAGCGATATGATCAAGGACACCGCTCAATCCACGGTCCAATCCATAAGGGCACATCGCTCTATTTCTTACCTAGGCCCCCATAAACCGGGAAGAACATATAATTCCTGTACATAACTGTATATATCTGTATAAAGTAATGTCATAAAATGATAAAATTTAACTGTAAATATGTAAATAAAACATCTAAATACATATAACATATTCCCGAGGGATAAAAACACCCCTCAGCCACCCTAAACCTCCACTTCTCAGAATCAAGTATTAGGAGCACAGAAACGTGCCTCCAGTCACAAGCAGTGGCCCAGCTCGGGTATATCTGGCGGACTCCGCCCACAAGTGGCAGTGGGCGGAGCCGGCCGGATATAGTCACTGGCCGCCGCCTCCACATATAAGACGGGCAACCCGGCTCAGATACAGTCATTCCACGCACGCAACAGTGCGCTGCGTTCCCTATACCCTGTAGCGAATTGTGGATTACGATTCACAGTTGCATGACATAATACACCTCACCAGGGCGCTGCCAATAGCTGCAAAACCCGCTAAATGTATATATAGAATGAATGAGCGAGTGAATGATGAGGGATGAAAGAGTAACCAAAGAAACGTGAAGTGGAGTTTTTGCATAATTTTCTCCACGTTTCCACCAAGCAAATTTAATTACAGTAAATCTGATACCGTGTACTAACGTAAGTGTAACACTGAAAGCGCTATTGAAGGGGTATGTTCCCCAAGGAATACTAGCCATCTCGAAGGTTACCAAACATAGTCGTAAGGCCAGAACATCGGCCAACCCTTGGATGAGGGTCTGTTATGTGCAAGGTTGTGTGGCTCAGAGCGAGCTTAAATACAATAATGTATATGACTTAATATGTAACTATGAAGTAGGACACTTTAAAAATGTACAATATAAAATAAATGCTTAGTCAGTCAGGGACTTCTATCTCGGTATCGTACCGGATAGGACTGGCTGGTGTGCCCAGAAAGCGCACTGCGAATTTTCCATCGCGATTTTCGGATCCTATTGCGTATTATTAGGCTTGCTTTTCACATTTTTCGTGATCAGTAAAGGCCGCATAGAGCTCTTTGTAGTAAATTTTTCAGTCTCCGGGGACGGACCCCCGGCTTTTAAAGCCATAATAATGGAACAGGACGACGATTGTGCGTCCCTGCAATCCGTCGACATTAAGTCAAACGCACCCAGCGATAGAGTACTTGACAAATGTAGATATATTCACAGTAAACTCTCTAAAAATACTGAAAACTGCGCTGTGTGCGCTAAATCACACGCAGAACTACAGAGCGTCACGGGGAAAAGTACAACCGCAATCATCCCCCAATTAAACCTGGCAATCGATCACCTAAAGGCTTTTCATCAGCTTAAGCCTTCCTCTAGCACCATCAGGAACGTGAAATCAAAGATTGACACAGGAAGAAGCGGCAACAAAAAGAGCCGCAAAGAAGAGCCCCTCGATATGGACGTGTCCAACGAGGAGAGCAGGAAGAGGCAGGCACAGAGTCCTCTCGAGAAAAGCCTAGCCACTAGCGACCAGGAGAATAGAGCACTCGATGATTCTGCTCTCCTGGTATCTGAAAGCGAGAAGGAACCCTTTAAAATGCCGTATAAAACCATAGGCTTTAAAAAGAATGTTAGGGTAGTTAACCTCAACTTTGGCGAACCCTCAAAGATAGCGACTCAAAATAGATATGAGGCGCTATCCGACTTAGAAGACGACAGCAGCGTCATATCTACGTCGGTCGAAAACCAGGCGAAGAAGCCTCCAACCCGGACTAGCTCAAGGCTTAGAAAAAAGGCGCAAGCCACCCTCAAGGTAAAACCCGGCCCGCCACCCCCGATTGTCCTGCAGGGCAAAATAACTAGTCACAAAAAACTGCAGGATGATATGCACCGTCTACATATAGACAAGTTCGCTATTAAATACGCGAAAAATAGCACCATTATTTACATTGACCAAGAGAAGGACTGGCAGGTATTCAAGCGCAATTGCGACAGCGAGGAGCTTAAATACCATTCTTACGCGGAGCGAAATCAAAAAACTCGAGCTTTCGTTCTACGGGGGTTGGATGGAGACATTCCAATCGCCGAAATCAAAAGGCAAATACAAGATGAGCACGAATTAGCCACTAAAAATGTCTTTCAAATGCGGAAAACGCAGGTGCCACTGTATTTGGTAGTGTTTGACGCCACAGTCACACTGAAAAAATTACAGCAAGAAGTGAGAACCCTCATGAATATAAAAATTTCATGGGAAAATCGCCGCAGCTCCAAGCCCATTATGCAGTGCCGCCGCTGCCAGGGGCACGGTCACTCAATGACTTATTGTAAGAGGGATTTTAAGTGCTCAAAGTGCGGTCAGGGGCACGAAATTACTTCATGCACCTCTGACATGGTCAGGTGCGCAAATTGTGGCGGTCCACACCGGTCAATCAACCCTGATTGCCCGGTGTATACCTATAAACTGAACCAGCTGCAAGTCGCAAATGCAGCCAAAACTATCCCCAAACAAAACTTCGTTCCTGCTCCCTTGCCCGCCACGCCGGCCTGGCAGGGGCAAGGACGACAACATCCAGGCCGGGGTATAAAACCAAGTCACCCCCCCCAGAGACAACAGCAAGAGAGACGGCCACCCGCAAAACCGGTTCAAGCCAACTATGAAGCCGACTTCCCAAATACTTTGGGAGCCGCCCCTCAGCAGGCACCTGCAGATCAGAGGCCAAACAGGGTAGGTACCACCCCAGCAAATATAACAGACCACATATCTAGTCTACATAATGTTGTCAGCGAAATAAATTCGCTTGTCAATATCTCTGAATTGTTCTTTGCATTAGACGAATATTGTTCAATGCTGAAATCTTGCAACGGCGACAAGATGCGGATAATGCAAGGAACAATTCAATTTTTCACACACGAAATTAATAAGTACAATATATAATTGATGATCTTATTTTCCAATGTTTGTCATAAATGTATTGTCCTGGAATTGTAACGGTATCAGGCAAAAACTCGGTGAATTTAAGCATTTTTTGTATAGTTCCAACTTTCAGGTTGTTTTTCTACTCGAAACTTTTTTGCCAGCAGACTTTTTTCTAAAAATCCGAGGGTATACCGTCGAGAGGCTCGATAGGCGTGCCCGCGGAGGAGGAGTGGCCTGTCTGGTGCATAGGTCGCTGAGATATAAAAGGAAATCTCGCCTAATCTCGCGCATTGAATACGTGTCTATCGAACTAGACGGCGGCCTATGCATCACCGGCGGTTACGCTCCACCAGCACTGCGGCTAACCCAAAATGATTTCACCGTATTTCTAGAGCCCGGCAAGAAGTCACTTTTAATTGGCGACTTTAATGCCAAGCATGTCGAGTTTGGCGATGCTTATACGACTCACAAGGGCACTGTGCTGAGAAACACGTTAGAAAACAACCTGGAAATCCTGTATCATCGAACAATCTATCCAACCTTCCATAGTGGAAACCGGTCTTCGTTCCTGGATGTAGCAATGACCCGGGGAATGGCAGGTGTTGCGTTGCCTAAAGTCATTAGCAACTTTAATTCGGATCACTTGCCAATTAAGATGAGCCTAAGTAACGCTAGGCGGCCGGAAGCCTATGGGACATATATATCCTATAAAAATCTGAATTGGCGAGTGTTTCGACAAAGGCTAAACGAGGCAACTGTCATCCCGCGGCAAATTGAAACCATCCAGGAGCTTGAGACAGAAGTTGACACTCTAACCCGCAATATCCGGCACGTCAGAGACGCTCTATGTCCTGTAGTCAGGAAGAAACCATTCGTGGAAACTCTTCCTGACGAAATCATAAACCTAATCAGTTTCCGGAATCGAATTCGGCG
>MU194105.1:1349-14682 GCA_016904865.1 Pissodes strobi
GCAAGTTTGGATACGCCGACGACTGGGCACTAGCTACTAGACAAAAAGATATTGAAATCACTGAGAATATCCTAAAATATGACTTGGAGACTATTGAACAATTTTTTCGTGGAAGGCGACTCGAAGCAAGTACTGCTAAATCGGGGGTTTCTGTCTTTTAACTGAATAATAAGCTGGCCAATCGAGAACGGCTATTCACCCACAATCAAATAGAAAAGCGTGGTCGCTACTCCGCAAGCTAGGAGGTAGTATTCATTTTCCACGCAACTACAATCCCATGCGACTAACCCAAACTACTTCCAGAGCACCAACAAACAAAACCTATACACAAGAGAGAAGTCAAAAATGCCAAGCAAACATATGCTAGACACAAAACAATGGTTGGCTCGTTTCTTCATGATATTCTCCAAACAGGCAGAATCTCTCACCTTCTTAGAAGGCCACAAATCATAGGCAGGCCAAACTGAAAGTTACCGTCTGATCGCACTACTCAGCATGATCTATGAACTCCTGGAAAGGCTCTTGAATAACAGAATTAGCCAGAATAATATCTTCTGGCTGGATAGAATTCCCATTGAGCAAGCAAAATACCGCCGGGCCCTAACAAAAACTACATGGATCAAGTTCTATCACTAACCTCATCTATAGAGGCACAACAATTTAAGACATCAGTCGTCTTTATAGCTCTATGGCTGCGTATGACACGGCATGGAGAGCAAGCGTCATTTATAAGCTGTTATGTGGAATTTTGCAAAGAAATAGCAGACATTACGGGCAATAATACGAGCTTTCAAAAGAAGCTTTGCATCGGCTTACCTCAGGGATCAGTACTCGCCCCTTATTGCTCAACTTGTTTATTGCTGACATACCTAAAACTAGATCGAGCAAGTTTGGATACGCCGACGACTGGGCACTAGCTACTAGACAAAAAAATATTAAAAGGACTGAGAATATCCTCTATGTTGGGGTTTGGAACCTTCGGCAACATGCACTAAAACTGAGCTTTATCCACAATACCGAATCAGAATTTTTGCACTAGACGCGCGTTTCGCTAACCATGTTAGCATCATCAGGAGATGATTAGTTTTAATCATCTCCTGATGATGCTAACATGGTTAGCGAAACGCGCGTCGAGTGCAAAAATTCTGATTCGGTATTGTAGATAAAGCTCAATTTTAGTGAGAATATCCTAAAAAACGACTTGGAGACTGTTGGACAATATTTTCGTGGAGGGCGACTCGAGACAAGTACTGCTAAAACGGAGGTTTCTGTCTTTTAATTGAATAAGACGCTAGCCAGTAGAGAACTGCTATTCACTCACAATAAGTAACTTAAATATTTAGGGGGAAAGAACTCCAATCGAAAACAGCAAGCAGCCAAGGTCCAAACTCGCAATAATATCCTTCAGAAATTATGTGGACCTACAAGAGGCTCAACGACCTCCACATTGAGACCTTCAGCTTTTGGTTTGGTCTATTCCGCAGCATAATATTGCACTCCCTGTCCAACTTAATCAAACAATGCCATTTATGACATTGTGCAATCAAACCAATATCTACTTTTTGGTTGCCCACGCTTAGTCATCAATATTCTGCAACTACTAGTCCACTTTGGTATTCCCGCCCTCAATAGGAACCAACTCCCATTTAGACATCCCCTCGGAGAAATGCAAAATCTATGTAGTTTTCAATTAACTGCTCGGTGGCGAGAAAAATGAGAAGACAACACCCTAGTATCCTTCATCGACATGTCGTGCATATTTAGCAAAATACGGACAGCTCTAAATAAAATCAGAAGCAAATTAGGGAGATGCCCTGATTAACTTTTTAAATAACACAGATGTGTCTGTGGAGATGACAGGCAAATAATCCGTCACATGGTTGAAACTGATTCCCAAAAAATAAAATTGTCTATTTTTAATAACAAAGTAGTCAATTAGGTCACCTAATATGAAAACTCAAAATTCATATATAAATAATATTAAAAACTAACCCTAACTTGATAGACTTAATAAACCTTGCAGCAGACTTCAAGTTTTTAGAAAAGCATGGCTAGCATTGATTTTATTCTCGGCGGATTGTGGCATGCCGAATGGATTCATTGAGGTGTTGTCAAATGCACGATGGGAAAAATAGCTTGTTGAAACAGTCGAAAACCTAGGTTTGAAGATTTTTTTTAGTAGGGAGAAATTCTTTATGAACACCACCCTCCAGGAGAAAAGGTAGTGTGTGACTCTTGCAACCCACTAAAACTCCTCCGGGATCAAGACATTTGATTTCTATGTCCTGAATACTTTACGCTTACGAGCCTGGGGCCTTTCTAAGCGTTCCCTCTAGCTTCATATTCCTCTCTGCTTCTTCAGGTTGAGCAACCTCGCAGTGTTTTCGTCCTCACTTTGATGGGTTTAAGAACTCAGTCAGAAAAGTGGGGTCGCTACTCCACAAGCTGGAAGGTGGCACTCATTTTCAACGTCCAAATAAGATCGCGATTTATATTCCGACTAACCCCAATAGGCAGTGTCTATTCGCGAGAGAGGACTCAAAAATATCAACCGAACATGTGCTAGAGAATCTGAGTACTTCATAAGGTTCTCGGACAAAGAAAGCACGGCAACCATGAGATATGACGGCAAGCAAATCACCCAGTTTCGACGGCGTCCATCCGAAGTTTCTTATGCACTAAGAAAATATAGACAAAACAATGGTTGGCTCGTTTCTTCATGGACATTCTCCCAACAGGCGGAATAACTTACCCTTTTAAGCCGGAAAACATCATAGATATACTGAGTCCAGGCAAGCCAAACGACAGATATACCAGATCGTACTATTCAGCATGATCTATAAACTCCTGGAAAGGCTCTGGTATTACAGAATCAGCCAGAAGATATTGGAAGCAATTCCTCTTGAACAGTCAGGATCCCGCCCTTACAGAAATTGTACGGATCAAGTCCTATCTATAACTTCATTTTGTAGAAGCACGTTTCCAGAAACAACTTAAGGCGGCAGTCATCTTCACTAATTTCGCAATTGCGTGTGATACTGTATGGAGAGCAAGCGTCATTTGTACGCTCTTGTTTTCAAGAACATATGGGTAGTAAAACGAGTTTACAGAAGAAGTTTTGCTACGGCTTGCTCCAGGGATATGTACTCGCCCCTCTATTGTTCAACGTATATATTACTGGCATACCTGAAACTAGATCAAATGGACGCCGACGACTGACACAAAGATATTGAAATCACTGAGAATATCCTAACATACGACTAGGAGGCCATTGGATCATACTTTCTCAGATACTGACTATAACCAAAAATTCCATCTTCCATTTGAATAGCAAGCTAGCCAATAGAGAACTGCAGGTGCCCGCAATAGGCAATATAAATATCTAGGGATTACGCTGGACCGAAGGCTGAGTTTTAAATATCACCCATTGAAAACAGCGGCCAAGCTCAGAACTCGCAATAACATCCTTCAGAAATTATGTGGCATTGCATGGTACTCATCGGCCTCCAGATTGAGATCTACCATCTCCCGGCCTGGTCTATTCACGAGCAGAATATTGCACTCCATATGGCTTAATGGCACGCACGCTAGCCTAGTTGATATCCAACTTATTCAAATAATACGGAAATGCGGCTTATAGCCTCTCCGCACCTTTGCAGAGAGCACACGGAATTCAAGAAGATCATCAAAATAATATTAAATTCTGGGGTACTGAGAGAAATCTTGCCACTTTCCAAATTTTAACATATCGCTAGTTCTTCAAATAGCAAAGGTATCTATTGGATAAAGCATGGTCAGCCCAGTACAGTTACGGAATAATATGTCTGCGTTCTCCATAATTAGGAAACTTATCAACCTAACCAGGATGTGTACAAGGGGCTGGAAAGTAGAGTTTGCATCGTACTCCCTCAGACTGCTCCTTGGCAGAAGACATTCTATCACTTTTCTTTAATAGAGCCTTTCTAAAAGTTATCAGGGACACTGGTCCCTGGCAATATAACTAGAACTCTGACGAAGCACATACCTAGTAGCCACAGATCTACACGTCTTAGATGAGAAGTTGAAGTCATGATTAACTAAGCTGGAGGTGTGTACAAAGTCATCGAGAGGGCCATTGTGCCCTATGATTATGAAAACTCAACAAGAACAAGAATAGAAAGAGCCGAACTTGAGATTTTAAATGAAAAATTCTATCAAAAATACTTGAACTAATATGGGATAACTAAACAAAATAGTATGATTGGTTTTAACTAGCCAAGGCAATTACAGATTTCGTCAATTATTACAAAATAAGATATAATAGGGAGGAAGCGATGGACCGATGATCCTAGACGAGAATACATTTTAACAGCCCTTCGCAACAGCTGACGCGGATAGCGTGCACTTTAAGCACCCAGCTGACGTTTTTCTATTTAGATGTTCTCCCAGAAATAATATATTTTCTTTCTAGATTTAAGTAAAAATATATTAATTTTTTTAAATGCTTTTTTTATTAGTTGTTTAGACTAATTATATTTACATCGATCTGTGTATTAAATTAAAAAAATCTCAACGGATTATGACAACGATATATGTATGCAAAATATGCAATTTCCCAGATTTTTACAGTTAACTACAACTGGTATATTGGAGCCATTAATCTTGACATCTAGAATATTTCTTGCCAAAAAATTGTAAATGATACCTTGGGGCGCTCCATACTTTACATGCTCAGGTCGGGAAAGTATAATAGCAATAAACTTTTCTTCATAAAAATAAATTAATCCTCTGCTTCAGCACCTAACCCTTATAATATATAATGAAGCGTGTGTAAGATTAAATAATGATGAAGTATATCAAATGCCTTAATAAACTATAGTACTACTACATCTGTAATTATCAGTGGCCCAAAATGCAAGGCATTTTTCAGAAAAAAACGTTTCGATTGCGCATATACACTACGAGAATAATTTTTCTGTCCAAGCCCATTGATTGTAATATCATACCTATCTCAACCTACTTTTTAATTTATGCTAAATTTACCATCCAAGCTTTTTCAAAAGTTGTTGCGTGAAAGCAGCAGTTTTTATACTTATGCAAACAGACGAATCCCAGGACTTAGAAAGACTCTCATTTTATTCCTTATGGATTCTCATAGCTGATCAATCGTTTTTAGATTTTTCCAACAAGACTTTTGCATTTAACACACAATGTTTACTTATTGACTACTACTAGATTATTTTGTGCATAATCTACTTGATATCCCTACTAATGTGAAATCCATTCCACTGGAAATCTTTTCTGGATATCGATATGTCCAACAACTCCTAGAATGACGTCATGGATCGTAGTCATTCACACGTTGGCTAACATCATGATCATGACCAACGCACCGTCGAAGGACGTTGTCAGATTAGCCTAATTTTCTGAATTCTGGATTTGGAATTAAGTTAACTCAGCCATAAATACAAGCCAAAAATAATTTTTCTGTCGCTCTTTATTGGGATTCTGGCTCATTCTGGTTTTTGTTATCAATCGTTACAAACTAATAACTTAAAAGAGAACGGCTGATATGAAATGATTAACTTTCCTATATTGTTTTTTATATTTTTTTAGTACTGCTATAACCGCTAATACTGAAAAACCTTATAATAGTCCAATAGTCTTTACTATTGCATTTTGATGTAATTTCAAAAATTATTATAATTCTGAGTAACAGGCGAAAAGCTAAACTTAATCTGGCAACGGTGCCGACATATGATTGCCGATTTCGAAGCAGCAAGTTGATATATGTTTTTATTATTTAGTAAAAAATGAAGCCTATTACTGTTAGTGTTTTAAATAGTTATGAAATTAGATGTTGTGTACCTGGTTTTAAAGGCAATTACCTAAATTTTTCTAAAAGTAACAAACGGGCGGTCGAAATAGCAAAATGACAGTTCGTTGCCAGTGATAACAGTAAAAGGATTTTAACTGGGAAACAACAGGACTCCAAAACGAGTGAGATAGTTTCTTTAAAATTAAGTATACCTAGATTAAAACCACACAGACTTCCAAGTAAATTTCCAATTTGTCCAAAATATTTAACCAAAACTATAACGCCTCAAAAAAGTAAAGCTTAAAGAAATTAAAAAAAAATTCGAATTCAAAAAGATATTGAGCATGAAATTCTTACACATAAAGAGCTTACAAATGATGAAACTTGCGAAAAATTTCATCATTTGTTTAAAATGTTTAGTTTAAGGGAAGGTTGGTTTACAGTTAATGAAAACACATCTAATACTCTCTTCAGGATGGAACCTACGCCGGGCTTTCAATTACATGGGCTGTTAATATAAATGATAATATCGAAATAGCGACATATTTCCATATCTCAATTCAAAAACTTAACAAACCTGAAAAAATACTAGGAAATCAATCATTATTGAGAAAATTCAGAGTCCTAAGCATTGAATGAATCAATTTGAAACACGGACGGGGAATTTCTTGCACGTAGCTACCCATCTGGGCCCATTGTGCGCGTAGACGTAGATATCATTCCCTCTGAAGGTTCTTAATAGATTCTCATACCCGCATTGGAGATCGTATACATCTCGAAACACGGTTGCATAAGTCCCAAGAGTGAAAACCAGTATCGTCTGCATAGTTTCTATAAACACATCCGCTCCAGCACCACTGTATGTTTTGAAGCCATCTCTGTACCATGGTATCCCAATAACCAGACATAAGCTGCGATCCGCCAGCAACCACGCAGAGTATTTGAACTATAAGGGGCCTGCTTCATTGTGAAGGTGGGCAATATGATGTTCGCTCTTATTTAGAGTTCCGGACATTCATCAGCCGTCCTCCTCAAAACTTTGATTTGTCCCCTCGGGTTATTATTGTCCTTTAGATTATCGAGACCTTTCAGTCTGTGTGCCGACCTCAAGGCCACATGCTCCAAGAATAGGTAGAGGGGCGGCAAACCAACCAGTGCCCTGGCGGGTACCTTCTTCATAGCATCTGTAACTCCCATGCAAGCCAGTCTCTGGTTTCTGTCTAAATTAGCCGTAGATATGGCCGCCTGCGCAACGATTCACCATACTCCGTAGGTGATAATGGGGCGAACTACAGCCGTATAAATCCAGTCGAGGATTCTCGGCTCTATTCAAGTGCTTCCATTTTTTTTTATAAGTCTGCTTAATGCGGCTACTAACTTGCTCCTTCCAGGTCAACTTAGAGCCCAGTATGACCCCGAGATCTTAGTTGATCCTTTTATAGCTCAAAGGCCGGTCGAATAAGTTGTTGATTGGAATAATTTCTCCCAGCCCACGTTTCCTTGTAAAGAGCACTAATTGTCTGGGTTGCCCCGAACCCTTCTCCTTGCCACTATCTTTTCACCAGGTGGAGTGATTGTTACGTAATTCTCCTTATACGACCAATGGTTTGGTGATCCAAACATTATGCGAATCACTTAAATATGGCGAACAGGATAGTGCTAAAAACTGTTTTAATGAAATTGACGAAATACTAAAAAATACTTTTATTAAAGACTCTGATACTGACAACCTAAAACCAGAAATACCTGTGATTACTTATTTGGAAGGATACTGCAACTGCATTGCTTTAAGGAAACTTAAATGCATTACAGAAAGAACTCTTTAGCAGAGGTGCATTGCATTATCCTGTAGAATCTAGACCAGCGGTTCCCAAACTTTTTTTGGCGACGGAACCCTTTTGAAACATTAAATATTTTACGGAGCCGCAAAAAGAGCAAAACCTGGTTTTATGTTCATTCCTTAATCTTTAATGAAAATCATACAACAATAGATACTTTACAATCTTTTCATAATATTGTATTGATTCCACTCTAGATTGAGAAAATTGTTTTCCTTCTATAGGAGGTATGAAGTTGTTTGATATTACTGTTTAATGTTAGACTTGATAGAAGAGAGTTGGAAGACGCATGTCAGATTCAGCATCCAGCCTATCTATTGCTGAGAATCCTGTTTCACAGAAATACGTTGTTGGGACCAAGAGAACAATTATTATTAGATCCTTTGTGCCAATTTGTGGATATTCGCCCCATGGCTCCGCGGAACACACTTCAAGTATGCCTGATCTAGACCATGTAGTTGAAATAGAAATTATTTCATATATTTTGTTCCAGAAAACAGTTAGTGACCATGGGAATAAATTTTTGAAATATTTCTCGAAGATCATTTTTGACTAATCTCATGTTTAAATATAGTCCGTCTAGAAAGTATCCGGAATTTTATATTTTTCCCAATTTTAATATATTTCTTTTTCGTAACATTCCAAGACAAAAGTAATGCATCAAGTACGTTCTCCGGATAGTAAGCTACGGTCAAAATAGCACGGCAAGACTATCTGCCAAACATTGTTGATTGTAAGGAGGCTTAAGATTTGTGTAATAATGTCGAAAGTAGAAAATAGAAGAGAGGTAGAATCTTTGTATAGGAAAGGCGTTCAAACGTTATAAAATTAGTGTAATTGAGTGGACTCGAAAAAAGCTGAATATATGAGACAATAAAAATGATATGAGTCCTAGACCAGTTTTGAAAAGACCGCGTAGGATTTGCGGAAACATTTAACACGCTCTAGCATCTTTGAGACTAAAAAATCCTTGCAATGATACTGATTTTGTAAACGTGTTCAAGAAGATAATTTCAGCAACAGTACTACACCTCCCTGTATAGTTGATGGTACCGATAATAGGGCAAAGTATTATGCCATTATAGAAGGGTTTCCAGAAGGAAACGGTTTATATTTCCAGAGGGGTGGCATATTCAGCAGTATAATGCACGATGCCATACTTCTGTCTATATTTAAGCTTGAATGCAAGAACACCAATTGGCAAAAAATTCATAGCAGCAGCTTCATCCGATGTAAGTCTCAGTGAAAACATATTATGGGGACTAACAAACATTGAAGTGGAACGAGTAATGCCACAAAGTAACACATATTTGATTCGGTCAGTTTTACACCTGGACCACCATCACCGGACATTATGACGGTCACCTAGTTTCGGGTGTATCTTCACTATACGTGAATCGTTTAGAGATAAATGGAGGTTGTATATGTAAATGAGATGAATTTTTTGTTGTAATTTTATAATTCAAGAAATAAAAATTTAAACCGAAAAATTTTAATTGTATTTTCTTTTTTCCGGAAACTTTCTAGACAGACTATATAATGGTTGACCAACAATTTTGAATATGCTTTGATAGGTGCAATAAGCCTATGAAAAACTATGGTAAACATCTTATACAAAGTTGTTATTTGCTCGTTATTCCTCAAGTCATTATATGCATGGATATGTATTGAAAATATAGGTTTGATGTGATAAGTAACAACATTTCGCTATGTTATGAAAGAGACGTATCTTCAACAGATATTTGGAAAAATTGGGAAATAGAGATACAAATTTCATCCCTAAGCACTGCTTTATTTTCCACCTCGTATCAAGTCTTTCTAAAATCGTAGAAGCTTATTGTCGAACAATCAACTCGCATAAAAATGCCCTGACATGTTTTCGAAGTGCATCGAACATTATGGTACAGAGACAAAACATCTTAATAAATTTAAATTACCAGACAAATGTTTTATTGGCTTATATTACCTCCACAAAGCATTATCAGTAGATGAGGCTAATAAATTTTCCCCTAAAACACATCTGCATAAAATTAACAGACATGCATATTATCTACATCTTATTTTTCTGAAGATAATAGGCAACAATGGCTTTATTTCTATTTAGTCCAATAATCATCGTTCACGTAAACATTATGATGGGACAGAAAAGGTGGAAAATCGGCATCTAGGGCCTTATGTTTTACTTTGGCTCAGGGCAGGGTCGGACTGTTTAGAAATAATTCTCTTGCAGATTTTGGGTTAAAATGGGTTTTCTTCTGAACTTCTGTTTCTTTGCAATGTGTATAGTATTTTAGGATCTGTTTCACAACTTTCAGTTTTCTATATTTGATAGGAAACACATTTTTAGCATACTGAAAGAAAGGAATGTTGAGGAACGATTTTGAAACCAGTATGCTCTTCCAAAGGAAAATATAATCAGTGGAAATAGACGGTTTCAAGCTAAGCAGATCATTCATTAGTTAAATTGATATAATATTTTGCTGTCAATTTTTTTCTTCCATTAGCGGCCTTCTTCACGCCATTCTATCTAAGTATATTTCTTCATCTTACTGTCTCGTATAGAATAGATACAAAAGGAGGAAAGCGAGCAGCCGCACCCTACTAAAAAATCAGGATTTGCTTGGTCCAGATGAGATTTACCCTAAAGGGCGCCTTCCTATGGGTTACTAGGTTAGAAAACACCGTAAACCACTTGGAAAGCATCGATCCTCGCAAGAGGTAGTGGATCAGGGGACACGGGTTTCTCTTAACCGCCCGAACTGCGTGGATGAGGTAACACTATAAAAACTTCAGAATCTGTAAAACGGTCTAGGACCCCAGTTGTGGCAAAGGTGCCTAGTTTTAAAAAGCTGCCAGGGTTCCACAAAAGGTCCCAAGGAAGCAAGCGTAAGTGTAAGGGGTAACCCAAAGACGTCGTTCAGGGCTCCAATAATCGTGCCAAGGCTACTAAATATTAGGGGTCCTTTACAGGTGCATAGAAGACAGGTGGTGCCTCAATTCAGCAGGACAAGGAATACTCCACTCAGCTAAGGTGGGGGAGAAAGATCCAGCTGAGGATACTGGGTTGCCGAGCTGGATTGGTGTGAGAATTGGCGCACAATGTGCTTAGACTGATTGCCTACGTGCAAAGTATCTTCCACCAATATTTCAAATTCATTCATTCATGGCTCCTCTAATTTTCAGGTCTCTTTTTCCTTCTTGATCTTTTTTTCATCTTCCGATACTTTTTTGTTCAAGTGTTTCTTATATTTCGCAGATTCTTCTCCACCGCATTATTTCAGTGGCATTGATCACATATTTTTATTTTTTATTCCTATGTTCAGCTCTATATGTAACTGCGCTTCTTTGAACTTATAAAATATTGGCTCAACCTATCCAATATTAATTGTTAGGACCTATTTTCAAAATTCTCCTATTAATTCACTGAACATATGCAATTCACCTCGACTACCTCTTTAGCTACGGTAATCTGATTATCTGTAAAAAACTCTACAAGAAATCATTACTCTATGGTTTTGTTAATGGGGCAACGTTGTAGAACTTTTTGTTCACTACCACCTATTTTACTTCGCTTTTTATTTCTTTGTATAGTTGCTTTACATAATTTTAATTTACTCTTCTAGCACCACCTTATCTTTCAAATGATCTCACAGTACCTTCACTGGACCAGTTATAAGTTTTTGCAGATCTATACATCTAATGTGTATAGCTCTCTTCAATTGACACTGGCCCTTTCTGTTCTTGAGCTGCTTCAATTCTTGCAGTTCGGCCTCTATCCTCGAATATCTTTATCCACATAGTCTACACAAAGATGATAATTAGGATGTGTCCCTCTGCAGTTGCTAAGAATATGTTGGTCTGCCTAGATGCCCGATTTTCAATAGTTTCTTTAACTTGACCATTACTTTACTCCGAGACACTTATTAGGTCAACTTCAGCTTTCAAGTCTACTTTAGACCTACATATAAAAGGATAAGTCCTTTTCAAGCTGCTTGTATTAATAGTAGAGACGGACCTGTCCGGCCGGGGTCAGCTTATTTCGCCATCGTCGAGGGGGTGCGTGCAGGTAGATTCAACCCCCACGTTTCAAGGTGACGTTTTGTTCGCAAAGATATTTATTAAAATTGGGCCTAACGGCAGCAGTTCGCCTATAAAGATAAAGTCGAGATAGGCAAAAAAGGTAGGAAAAGGTGGAATTAGATCTTTCCGATTTTTATGTTGGCGTCTGCTTGTCGTTTTTTTAGCAGATGCAGGTAGAACTGAAATTATCGTTCTTTAAAAATGCATGGTGCTGTCTTCAAAATTACTAAACATTGTATTTAAAAAAACCTTTGAAATTAAAGTGCAAGGGCCAGATGGGCATGAATTGACGGTGGTGCCATTAACTGAACCTGATATTTGGAAAATTCGGATTAATTAAGCAAGCAAAAAAACTGAAAATGTGCCAGGGATGAAGAGTCCTTTGAACGTTTAGATTACTTGTACTACTGCAAGATATACCTAAATGAATAGAGTAACCTTTTGCCCTTTTAATTTATTACCAATCATTCTCTTGCCTTACTATACACTTAAAACAACGCGTCCATAGAGAATAAAATAATTGAATCCTTATCCATTTCGAAAAAAAAACACTTAAAGCTTCTCCTCAAACACGAAGTATCGATCGCCATGGAAACGCATTTAAAAGAAAGTATATAAAGAAGGCGCGAGAAAAGGCATATATCAAATTTCTTTTAGCGTTCTCGTTCGTTCTTTTGGCCCCTTTCGCTCCGCATATTCAGATCAGATTTTGATATGATCCAGTCGCGCAGTCGCGGATCACATTACGTATGCACCAATGCGGCCGGGGCACCCCCCGAAGCTGTTGGGGGAGGAAAGAGATATTTTAGTTTAAAACGGATCGGGATTGGCGCTTTATGATATTTTGCCCAAATGGGGGGAAACGGATGGTAAAAAACGTAAAGACGGTTTTCTTGCGGCCATTTTCTCCTGGTATATTCTTGACACGCAGAGCAATATTTTATTAAATGTAGGCACAAATGAAGCGAGCTTTTGATTTTGTATAAAAATATATTAAAACATGGTTTTAAAATAAAATTCATATACCAGGTTCTGACTGAGACCGATATTAATATTATTCATTCAGGATTTCGCAGGAGTATCCCACAACACTGGTGGTTGGAATAATGGCTGCAATTGCTTAACTTGCCTTTCTCGAACTTAGAATAACCAGTTTGTTTAATTCCCTTTAATTATTACTCATTTTTGATGGGAATATCAAAGGAGCCTTGCCAATCTACAATCTACAATATTGCTACATATCTAAAAAATATAGATGTTTTTCACTAGAAAAGCTAAGTTATTATACATGAAAAAATCAGGATATATTTTTCCAAATGACAAATTTTGAATATCGCCAAAAAAATATCTTTAAACTGCATTCATGGCATTTTCAGTTTATCTAAATTCTCCTTTAAATTATTGGATATTATTATAAATGAAAAAATCAGGAGAGGTTTTCAAATTGACAAATTTTAAATATAGCCAAAAAAAAACTTTAGACTACATTTATGGCATTTTCATTTTCTCTAAATTCTCCTTTAAATTTTTGAATATTATTATAAGTGAAACAATGAGATGTTTTCAAATTGACAAATTTTGAATATAGCCAAAAAAAATAACTTTAGACTGCATTTAT
>JAEQML010065893.1:0-20500 GCA_016904865.1 Pissodes strobi
TTTCATTCATAGGCCTATGAAGGATCTACTTTCTACTCTCAAATTAATATAAATGGAGCCTTACTTCATCTTTATGTCGCTTAACATTCCACCATAGGTATCGAATTAAATATGCCTATTTAATAAAATTTTAATAAATATGCATAAGTATGTTATGTAGTTATGTGTTTATTAGCCTCGTACATTATTACACCTCGGTGCTATAATGAGAAACCACTAATAATAGGCTTTGGTATAGGTTACAATACACGCGAGTCATTAAAATCGAATAAAATCGCTTTTGTTTGATGGCACGCTTCCATTTTTCTGTTTGAGAATTGTGATGTAAAACGAGAGTTGGTAACACGTGCAGATAGCGTCCGTTATAACATAATTTTAAAGAAATAAGTAAGGTGTAACCTGGCACTAGAATAATTAATGAATATAGCTTGAAAATTGCATGGATCCTGCAAACTTGGCCTAGTTAACTCATAAATGTGTGTTTCGAAAAAAAAATGATTGTATGTATAGATCAAACTAATAATTAGCTGAACTTGAAACCCGTGCTTTAGAATAGCACATGGACAATTTCTCGTCTTCTAGTAGGTGCAAATGCCTGCTCAAACAACAGAGCCTAGTGCCCTGTGAGAAGCCCTCTCACAAGCCTCATATCTTCCTCTTTAAAGCCAGAAAGGCCCTCACCCTATAAAGTGCTGGGTCACCCAAGAGGAGGCCCGGCCTGCCGCATTCCTGGAATAGTCATTGCCTTCCTGTGGCTAGCGGCGGCTATTACAACTGTACGTACGTCTTATTGCGGAATGCTCTCGCATCAGATGATTGGCGTCCTCGTCATCGGAACATTCGAGTGTCTCCGAACCAAGACCCCCAAGACGTTTCCAAACTCAGACACCAGCACATAATTAAATCTATCAGACTCAAGAGTCGACAGAGCAGCTCTGCTGTCCGAGCAGATGTGGATATCCTTCCATTTGAAGGTTCTTAACAGATTTTCAAAGCCATATTTGAAGATCACATATATCTCGAACTGGGACACGGTTGCATATATTTCAAGGACAAAAGCAAATCTTATGCCTTGATTTCTCCATACACATTCCCGCCAGGCTACTACCTATTTTGGAGCCGTCCGTGTACCAGAAGACCTCATCCACCAAACGTGACCTTCGGTACGCCCCTCAACCATGCGTCCCTATTGGGTATGTGATTCTGAGGGGTCTACTTGATGCCCTCATTAAAACATTCATAAGCCGCCACCTTCCAGACTTTGATGTATCCCCTCGGGCTATTATTGTCCTTTAGGTGACTGAGACCTTACAGTCTCAGAGCCTCAACATAGTATAGACTTTAATGAGCCTTACTTCCATTAAGGGATCATCAAGAACTGGAATATCAGCTGCCGCTACATGGATGTCACGTATAGAGAAAATTGCAATTAGGCGATAAATAAGCTGATCACTTGGATGACGAAGACAAACATCTTGGCTGAATGCCCTTAGAGAATGACATGATAAAATTATAATATCCCTGTTTCGTTCAGAAGTCTTCATAATACAGAAAGGCATAATGATTGTCAACCTTCAGAAGGAAAGGTGCCAGGAGAAAAATAATGATTGGATGACCGCAGCGACTTGGATGATAGATACAGAGGAAAAAAGGTCAGGGGGTAGATAGGCAGAGCACTTAGATTAAAGCAAACATCCTGGCTGAACACCTTTGGTGAATGACATGGTAAAAGTATAATATCCCTGTTGCGTGCAACATTCTCTATAGTATAGAAAGGTAGAATGATTGTCAACCGTCAGAAGGAGAGGTGCCAGAAGAAAAATAATAATTGGCTGACCACAGCTACTTGGATAACAGAGCACGTGATCGACGATAAACCTGAATGGCTGAATACCCCTGGAGAATGACAGGGAATATTATAATATCCGTGTTTTCTGCAGCAGCCTCTACAAAAAAAAAACAGAATGATTGCCAACCTTCAGAAGAAGAGGTACCAGTAGAAAAATAGTGGTTAGATAACTTGGATGGCAGATTTGGAGGAAATTTCAGTGAGGCGATAGACAGGCAGATCACTTGGACGAAGACAAACATCTTGGCTGGATATGCTTAGAGAATAACATAGTAAAGGTCAGGGTGTTTCTGTTTCGTGCAGCAGTCTTTAAAATACCAATAGCCAGAAATATTATCAACCTTCACTTGAAGAGGTACAGAAGAAAAATAATGATTGGATGATGAAGATAGGCGAGACGTACCGTCTATCGGAAATCGCCTATCAGATAATGAAAGGATAAGGAAAATGCCACTGGAAAAACTTCAATATTATTTAAATTTTTATATCACCCAAGTGATTAGGGTGCATTAGGGGTTCACTTTAGGGTGTCCTTGAAGGAAAATATTTGAGGACACTTTAACCCGGCTTAGTTATATCAATGATAGTGTTTTAAATGTAAGTCTGACTTGGGTTAAAATAAATGAAGCTTCTGAAATACGTATCTACCCGCTAGCTACTATTCACCATTTTTGAAGGAAAATTATTCAAAAGGCAAATTGTTCGAATGGAAAATTGTCCGAAAGGGGAATTGTTCGAATGGGAAATTGTTCGAACGAGAAATTAGATTTAATTTTTTTAATATATCTGCTGAGATTTTATGCAACATTTTTGGGTTAATTTTGGTTTATGTTGCTGAGTATTAGTAAACGTAAAACAATTTTAAATATATTTTGATTCGTGTTTGGAAAAAGTTTTTCGGACACCAATTAGGTTGATTTTGGTCAGTTATCCTTAATTTCGAATAGCTTCTGATAATCTTGATTAGTTTTGGTTACATTTAGTTACATTTCTAATTTTCAGTTATATATGGTTAGTTTTGGTTGGAAGAAAAGGGCACTGCGGCCTGCTCCATCAAAACAATCTCCACCTCCAGTTAGCCTGCGTGAAATCTTAAATGAAGACGGTTTTTGTCGAAATTCCTCCATTGGCCATGAAAGTCAAGTTCAAGTAGGTTATCAGTTCTACTGTTGGTTCGCCTCCCTGAAATTTTCCCTTACTGTCTGATTACATTCTTTAGGTCTGACTGAATTATGATCACTCATCTTTGGACAACCAAATCTTTGAAAATATAAATAAACTCTGCTTATTTCCTACTTAAAGGACGCACTGAAAGAAGGTCAGAAATAATGTTTCAAAACTTATCAGATTCAACAAACTGCCAGTTATGCATACATATCAATTAAGTCAATTAAACTCAAAATAAATAAAATTTCTGAAATATCTGGGCGCAAGCGAGTATCATCATCCTAAATGGTGAATCATTAGAAAAATCGCCTCTGCTTATATTTATGCCGATGCCAATTAACGATATTTACATAAAGTGGTTTAATTCGCAATTACGGCCCGCTAAATGCGTAGTTGCATACAGCTGTCACTTAGCAACGTTAAAGTTCTTAATTAAGTCCCATTCACGATTTCGGCGAGATCTTGGAAGATAGGATTGCGCCGATGCCATATTTATTCGGTTAAAAGCAAGATTGGGAAATGTATTTAGATTTATATGATTCAATTTAACCAATGCGTCCCCATTAATAGTCACTTGATCCACTGTTATACAGTTGAAACATGACAATAGAACATTGATGATGAGGTTATGATCATGACTGTAGTTGATCATACGTAATAAACAAATAAAGGAAGATTAAGTTTTAAAATAACTAAAGCATTTTTTGGCATAGTCTTCGAAAAATGTGGGGATGGTTCGCCATAAATCATTATTATTTCCAATAAAGACACTCGATATATTGGTAATGATTTCCCTACATGATACTTACTAGAAATCTCGACGATTTATTTCAAGTAAGTTCGTAGATAGGCTGGCATTCTAGTCAAATTATTTTCTAGAATAAATACACTGAAAGCTCATGTTTTAAAGTTATTAGTGGTCAGTGACATTTAGATGGAAGTTCAGAGCAATCAAATCTAGTGATCTTGTTTGCCAAAAAAATTAATTTTGAAAGTATTATCAATTAAACAAAAATTAAGATGTTTGAAGAAAGAGCGAGGGAGGGAAACAAACCATAAATAAATTTTGAGAAAGCTTCACTAAAACCAACAAATTTTACTCATCTTTTAGAATTATTCGCAATAGTTATTCTAGTTGCATCATTGCCTTAAGCTTTAGATTCGGAGGCCAAAGCAACGCCAACTTCTGAATCTTCACCTGTGACATACAATATGGGAGAAAGCGCAAAGAGCCAATATGAACCCTGTGAAACACACTGTTACTTCAAGCAAAAATCTTTCTTCACTTTCCATTTCAACCCATTCCTACTAAGATAGATGATGAATGTTCCCAGCTCTGTAGTATTCTAATTTTCCGAAAATTATGTTGTTGGCGACGTTGAGCTTAGAAATATTTTGCTGTAATTTTCCAGGCTATTAACACAAGGACTTAGAAGACACCAACTTCAACTGGATAAGAAGGAGGGCTCATATAGGCCAGGAAGATGGTTTCATATATGAAATTCTCGGAAGCGGCTTGGCTGTAGGAGCTGACATACCAGGGAACATGGTTGGAGTGTTGATTAGTCGTTATGGACACCAACAAGCATCTACGTCTGCTAGAAATTGAACTCTTCTCTAAGGGAAAGTTTGAAAATAAAACTCCTTGATTAGAGTAGGAGGCACTCCTGCCATAGAGAAAATTAGTAGTTAGTATTGAGAGCGATAAGCCTAGAGGTCTCAGAAGGGGCCTGGCTGTAGGAGCTGACATACAATTGGAAACATAAGTAAAGTTTTGACTAGTCATTACAGACTCAACAAGCATCTACGTTTGCTAGGAATTGAATTATTCCCTAAGAGAAAGTTTGAAAATTAAACTCTCGATTAGAGTAGGAGGCACTTTTGTCATAGAGAAAAGAAAGTGGTTATTATTGAGGGTGATAAACCCCGGTGTCTTAGAAGAGGTTTGTCTGTAAGAGCTGAAATATAATCAGAAACTTAGATGCATTTTTGACTAGTCATTAAAGACTCTTCAAGCATCTATATCTGCTAGGAATTAAAGCCTTCTCTAACTGCAAGGAAATTTTTATGAAAAAACTGTTTGGTTTGAGTAGGAAGCACTCCGTCCATAAAGAAGGAAATAGTGGAAAAAGTAGTGTTAAGAATGGTAAACCTGGAAGCGGCTTGGCTATAAAAGCTAACATACAATGGGGAACGTAGTTGTAGTGATTACAGACTCAACAAGTATTTATATTTGCTAGGAATTGAACCCCCTCTCTAACTGCTGGGACATTTTCAAGATATAACTCATCGATTGGAATAGGAGGCACTCCTTCCATAGAGAAGAAAATAGTAGTTAGCATTGAGAGTGATAAACCTGAAAGTCTCGGCTTGGCTGTAAAAGCTGACATACAATCGGGAACATAGTTGAGTTTCGACTAGTCATTACAGACTCAACAAGCATTTATATTTGCTAGGAAATGAACCCCTTCTCTAACTGCAGGGACATTTTCAAGATAAAACTCATCTATTGCAATAGAAGGCACTCCTTCCATAGAGATGAAAAAAGTAGTTAGCATTGAGAGTGATAAACCTGAAAGTCTGGAAAGCGGCTTGACTGTAGAAGCTCACATACAATCGGGAATATGGTTTGGAATTTTGACTAGTCATTATAGACTCAACAAGCATCTACATCTGCTAGGAATTGAAGCCTTCCCTAACTGCAGGGGAATTTTGATGAAAAAACTCTTTGGTTTTAGTAGGAAGCACTCCGCCCATACAGAAGGAAACAGTGGAAAATGTAGAATTAAGAATGTTATACCTGGAAGACTCGGCATCGGCTCAACAAGCATTTATATTTGTTAGGAACTGCAGGGACATTTTCAAGATAAAACGCATCTATTGGAAATCGAGCCATTCCTTCCATAGAGAAGAAAAAAGTAGTTAGCATTGAGAGTGATAAACCTGAAAGTCTCGGAAGCGGCTTGGCTATAAAAGCCGGCATACAATCGCGAACATAGTTGGAGTTTCGACTAGTGATTACAGACTCAACAAGCATTTATATTTGCTAGGAATTGAACGCTCTCTCTAACTGTTCGGCCATTTCCAAGACAAAACTCATCCATTGGAATAGGAGGCACTTCATCCATAGAAAAGAAAAAGTAGTTAGCATTGAGAGTGATAGACCTGGAAGTCTTGAGAGCAGCTTGACTGTACGAGTTGACATACAATTTGGAGCATATTTGGGGCTTTGATTACAAACTCAACAAGCATCTACATCTGTTAGCAACTGAACACTTCTCTAACTGCAGGGAAGGCTTGAAGATAATACTCTTCGATTGGAGTAGCAACTACTCCTCCAACCTAAGGACTCACATTACCACAAGGGACGGATCACAAACTTCTCATATTCAGTTCTCGCAACTTTGGCAACGGTGCAAATTCGCCAATTTACGCGAGTGTAAATTTCCCAGTGAACGAGGCGGTATATCAAACACCGAGGATGTGATACTCGGGGTTAATATGACATGCTAATTTTAAGTGCGCCTAATTTACATTCATTTAACTATCATTTGAGCGCTTTTATGTTTCCGATCCTGAATCATGTGCCTTAATAAGACAAAGCACGCGAACCGACGAATTAATTTTGTGCGAAATTCGTCGTTTTTTAAAAAGATTGTGAGCGTCCTATTTTAGACACAAAATATTCTATCGAAGTATATGGCGTCCTTCTAATTTAAGGAATAACGCAATAATATCGAGTCAGCATTAATTCAATAAATAATTAGTTCAGTATTGTTTGAGTATTTTTCTCGAGAAGCAGCTACAAAGTAATATTTGTCATATAATTTTCAATTTGTGACGATACAAATTGGCACATCCAGACATCCAGGTAAGTACAATCTAATTCTCGGACAACGAAAGCTCGTAACTCTTCCGGGGAACTAAACAAGGATGAAGGTACGTGCAAATGAAAACAGCCAAAAGCGACTAAACCTCATTAATGACGTCATGAACGCTTCGATGGATTTCGACGAATGACGAAGAGCGGGAATAGTGGAAACTGCAGGGAAATAGAAAAATCCTAATTATACCGTCGCTGGCTAAGTTTAGTAGGGAGTCATATGTATTATAAATATTTAATAATATTTTCCGGGAGCTTAATTAAAAACAAGTTAAAATGATTTAATTGACTACCTGTCTTACTCCCTTAATGATATTTTTTTATATTTGTTGGTGTATTTGGCCATTAATTTATTGAGGAAATGAGGAAAAGGAGATTAGAAGGAAGCGTTATCAGCACAACAGCACCACATTTGTCTCAAATAAAGATAATCCTGGGAGCCAAAGATACTTTCAAAATAGGGCGAGTGAATAGCGGAGTTCCATAGGGCTCCATACCGGGACCCACTCTATGGAATATACAGAAATTGATTTTTGCGATAAAGTAACATGTTACGGATTTGCTGATGATATTGTTATGGTGGCAGTAGCAAAACATGAAGAGACACTTACGAATATTGCAAACAATGCCACGCGAAGAATTGTGAACTGGGGAATTAACAGTAGGCTGCTCAAATTGCCGCCAAATCGATGCAGAGAAAGACTCAGCCCATTCACTTTAAAGTGTTTAAGGCATTGACGTAACAACAAGCCCAGTAATTAAGTGCTTGTTAGTTTGGCTGGACACAAAACTCACATTTGCCGAACACGTAAAGAAAAAAGAAAGCATCAGACAAAATAGAAAAACAACTGTTGTGCTTTCGTGTCTTAGGCCAAACGTCTGAGGATCTTCTTCTGAAAAAAATGTTGTCATACATGAACCACTCACAGATGCTCTATGTTACCCTGGTCTAAGACAATATATGCAGAAGCGGTGGGAGTTATATCAGGAATACCCTCATTAGACCTAGTAACGTTGTAAATATTACAAAATCCACTAGGGCGATTTTTCCCTTTTACTAGTCGATTTGTGTTGTCGATACTCTGGCTACCTTACTTCTCGCCACCTTACTTCCGGTGTTCCGAGTCGCTAGAAAGATGAATGCGTTTGACAGATGTGGCATATATTCTTTTCGCGGGAATTGTCAGCCTTTTTTGTCTGGACACTCAAGGCGAGCAGGGATTTTTTGAGTATCTAAAATTATCTTTGACATTTTTGACCACCAGCTCTAAATACTGCCAGATTGTGTCGTTGAATTTATTGACAAATTATCTAGTATGTGTAGGTAATTTCTAAAATTATCGGCCACATCGCCTATAAACGATGTGTGATTAATAGTGTGGTGGCCCTTTTTTGAAAGGTATGATGGACACTTGTGTTTCTATTCTACACGGTTACAATTATTCAAAATTTAACTAGGGCCCTTCGGTGGGATAGAATTTCCTCCCTTTGGGGCTGTACATCCGTCAGCGGCCTTTCTATGTCGAGATAGCGAGTTCTCGGTATCATTTAGCCGTACAGAAGCCTTTTGTCATGGTAATACGACCAATGCAATGCAAATCTACTACATACAAGTAGGATATTTTTTTCTTATTAATGACCTCTTATTATAAGTATTATCGTTATTTATCTTTTGGGTTAATGAATTTACTCTTAAACGACTGTAGGTTGTTTGCTTTCTTTATCGTATATATTATCGTTTTATTTCATTTTGATTAATTAATTTACTGTTTAACGACTGTAGATCGTCTGCTTTCTTTATCGTATATATTTTCGTTATATTATACCATTTAGATTAATGAATTTACTGTTACCTGCCTGTAGGTAATCTCTTATCGTATATCATGCATTACTGTTTTAGTTTATTTAGTTATTGAAATTATCATCGGATAGCTTTAAGCCATTTATTATCTTTGTCGATTATTTAATATTGATTTTCCATATTGCCGATATAGTATTACCTTATTATTAGTAAATATCTTGATTATTCTTTCGTGATTATCTGATTTGTGTATTACACTTACCTACCTTAACAATAAGTATTTACTGTAATTGGCTGTAAGCCTCATGGCAGTAGTTTGTTTCGCATAAGTGCTATTTGCAACTATAATTTTTCGCCTTAACACTGACGTCGAACTGATCTCAATTGGTGTTCCCCATACGTATTTACCGGCTAGGCAAATATATTTTATAGAGTAATTCATTGATATCGTAGATCTCTATTAACTACTCATTGATATATTCATATTATCGCTGCCATGGGATCAATTTAGATAAGTTTGCTTAAGAAATATTGCTTATTTTTGGTACTTTATAACTAACTGCGATTAGTCAGGATCTTTAGAATTCAAGGTTTAGTTAAAACTATTTCTCGACAGTAATTAGGCAATCTTAAGGTTCTAAAACCTAGATTAAAACTTAAAAATTTAGTTTAGTTTGATTTAATAGTCTGATAATCTAAACGAGGTACAACTTTTCCAATTAATTTATGGCCGATACCATAAACCCAACTAAATCAATTGGCTTTAAAGTGTTCATGTAAGTTTTTCAAATTTAAATAAATAATTTAATTGGAATTTTCATGTTTATCTTGGTCAGCTATAATCTAGATATTCGTATACCTTCAGTTTTTTTTAATTTTTTTATATAGGGTATTTTTCTAAATTTTACTAACCTAATTTCAATGATCAATAATCATTGATAAATTCCTAGTAAAAAAATTAGTGGCGCCTTCTGCTAACTGACAACACATAGACCCCCACCTTTAAATAAAATTGAAACCGATGAGTGAACCTGGCATATGGAGCGCCTGTTGAGCAATTGACAAATCGTGTTACATAATTAGCGCCCAACGCTTAAGGCAGGTTACAACCTGCTTATACAGGAGAGACATGGCGAGTTACCTGTTTGGATGTCAACGAAAATGGACAAATGGTGTGCACACGACCGTTGGATGTGTAGACTACTATCTTACACATGCGATATCCGGGCTTGTATGTTTTCGAACTTACCTCTATCAAAGATGAAAGGCAGCAATTGAAAATTGTATTTATTATAAATGAGTGGATGACGTGAAGCACATGCTTTTTAACTGCGGACGATAGCATGAAGCAAGACGAGAATTGGAAATGGAAACCGAAAAACTGTTTACTGATAAACACCTGGTAGATGCACGGTAATTTCTGAAATAGAATAAAACATTACCTATAGAACCAATGGAATCAATGAAAGAGTAGATAAATGCAGAGGATTTCTGCAAGACCATACTTGGGCGGTGAAGTAATATTGAAAGACGGTTCCACTCTCCAAGGGCCGTAGCCTGGGTTTTTAGTAGCCTTTAGGCACATTCAGGAGGACGTGGATCTGGTATTAATTAACAACCAACAACTTTGTCAGTTAGTCTCTTGAAGATTTTTGGCCCTCAGTATAAAAAAAGAAAAGGCTAAATTAAAAAAGGACAGGTTCATTTTTCATTATATGTCTATATAAATGTTAATTTCTTTGTTTGACAATCAACATAATTCAATATAATAATAATTGTATTATAACATCCTTTATAAATAAAAATGTCCTTTAGCTCTCTGACTACCCATCCACTATCCAGGCACTATGGAAATGGCGAACTGCAGATATATTATGGCATATACTGTCCTGTATTGATTTTAATGTCTTTGCTTGGGAAATTCGCCTTTAGCGCGCTTTTCTTTTAGAATTTTCTACGTTTTCCTTATGAGTTCGCCTCTCGGAGCGGCGCAACGCTGTTTAATAATAAATATACACTTATATTCGAACTCTCTGGTCGGGACGTTATTAAATGTTTTGTTGTTGTTCATTTTGACTGACAGGAAAATTATTATAGAAATACGTCAGTTAGGTTATATTATTATAAATTTAACAAAGGACTTTCACGGTATCGTGATTTACATATAATTCTAGATATCTCATTTACTTAATTATTTTGTGTTGTCGGTATAGGAAAAATGAATTGAACACACCATGTCGATGTTTCGGAAATAATTTTAACTCTTCATCAGGACATGTGTGAATAAATTCTCAATAAATGGCATAATTAAAAGTATGTAAAACATATTAAACCTAATACTGCATATAACATAAATCATATGGTAATCGAATTGGGTTAGTTTGGGTTATAGCACATAGATTATTTATACCAAAATTTTCTTGACTGATTCATCCGCTATTGACATTTGATTCATGGATGCAACCCAATTCGATTGCTGTATGCTTTGTGTCTTTCGTAGCGTTGATTGCAATAGATTCTGCATTATATTAATTAGGGCAATGCGGATGCCTGAAAATTTATTCACATCAAATCCTGATGAGGAATTAAAATTAGTTCAAAACATAATATTTGACAATCGAATATCAATAAAATCAAATTACCAGTCTCTAAAAAAACCGAAGTGACAGAATTAGGTTCATTCCTTTCTTCGCATTTCGATGACTTGAATTGAATGAATTTTAGAACGCACCCGGGAGATTCCCTGCACGTAGGCCACCAGACTGTACCTATTGTACGCTTACTCACATACCAATTCTGTCCGGTCATCATTAACGAAGGCACACAGCTTCCTTGGCTGGATCTTTCTTACGTCCTCTGGGTTCAGTAAGCAGCTTGCGAAGTGCACCTCTTGTCCCCAAGCGCCACCTGCATTCCGAATTTTCTACGATCCGCAGCAGGTACATATACCCGTTTAAGCGACAGTATCCTGCAAGGTCTTAAGTACCCCCTCTTCAGAGCTAAGAAGGTCCTCACTCTACAAGGCGCGGGATTTCCCAAGAGTAGCCCAGCCTGCTTCATTCCTAGACTAATCCGCCATAGATTCCTGGTACGAAAATTCATTGCATTCCTAAGGACGCCGGAAGCCATGTAGGATATGCCTCAAGTCTCATTGGAAGCGTTATAGAACCCTGTAGTGCCCGATGATCAGCCCCTTCGTTTCACGAGGCATTCGAGTGTCCCGCAACCCATGCAAGACTGGCCTTATTATGCCCGGCCAAAGGCCCCAAGGCATTCCTTCCTGCACTTAGACACGAGTGCAAAATGAACTCTATCAGATTCAACAGCCGACAAAGGAATTCTGTTATCTGAGCAAATGTAGATATCCTTCCCTCTGAAGGTTCTTAACAGGTCCTCCACCACCATTTAAAGATACAACTCGGCTTGGAAGACGGTGGCATAAGTCCTAAACGCGAAAGAAAATCTCGTTTCTACGGTTTCTCCATACACATCCGTTTTAGTATTGAAGCCCAGGGTTACCAGACGATTTTTTTATTTCCCTAGATTTTTGGCAGAAAATTCCCTAGATTTTTCCTAGATAATTTGACAAGTTTATTTTATATTTTAGTCGTAAGGGGGACTAGAGATGGGTGATTGTGAATTATTTATAGAACGGAGAAATCATTCGATCACCAATTTTAATAATTGATTATGTAATTTAGCATTACTCATTTTAATCCGTAGAGTTCGGGGAACTACCGATATTTCGAAATACGTTACGCCGAGGATTGCGGCATTATATCAGAGATAAGCAACGAAGAGACGCTCACCTAAATGATAAAAAACAGTCTGAAGTAATAGAAGGAAATTAAGATCGATGCTATCTCTGTCTGGCTTTACTTCATGAAAGGTGAAAGCAGATGGTGCGATTAGCTTGTGTCATGAAAAGCGCGGGAGGTTTGAAAGTTTCTTTGATTGCTTTATTGTTATATTTTATCCATTCTGATGAGGTGAAGATATTTTAATTCTATTATGTATTCGTATGCATAATTTTAAAAAGGATGAGTTTATGCAATGTTCACAAATAGTTTTAGATAAATATCCACACAAATAACGATAAGATAAGGGACGAAGGAAAATAGTGCATTTTTTCAACTTCATCTTCTTTAAATCCACAAATAATGCAAGCAGCGTCAGTAGGCTTGGTGCTGTTTGTTTCGTCTCTATTAAGAAGTCCACTGATCCACTCCACTCCGGGCACAAATTAACGTTTCAGCCACAAGATGAATGATAAAGTATATTTTTCAGGCAAAATTTTGTAAAATTAACACAAAAAATATAAGAAAACACCAGCAAGCCAAACTCAAATCAGCCTAAAATGAAAACATGGTGTAACGTATTGAACTGTCATAGTCATACTTGTCGTTGTCATCTAGTATTCAGCTGGTCAGCTTCTACCGCAGAATTCCATGAGTTAGACAAAGACATATATCATTTGTTTATGCAACAGCGTCGACACGACTTTGCCTCCATCTACAATCATCTTTGGTGATGCTAGATAAAGAGAGAGCTATAAGGAAATGCATTAAGTAAAACAGATGGCATGAATAGCATAAATTTTCTATTTTACTTAACTGTCTCTTCGTGGTTTGTCACTGATATGCGTTTTAAGATTCTTTACAGTCATACACCACTATGCTATATTAGTCGCTTCTGATTGGCAAATTAACGTCACTTTCACTTTATCTACGGTCGAGTCAGATTATTCTAGCAGGTCTAGATGGTCTAGTGGTCAAGTTCTGCGTTTGGAATGTGGACGTCCCGCGTTCAATTCCCGTCGGGGGCAATACATGTTTTCTTTATTTTTTTGAGGTTATGTTTGTTCCTTTTGTGAATCTGGGATAGTTTTAGGTAGTGTTGTCTTGTCGGAGCGAGCGGAGGGCTATGCGTTAAGAGTTAACAGTACTCTAAAGTGACGTTAATCCACCAATCAGAAGCGGCTAATATAGCACAGTGGCGTTGGCCCGTAAAGGATCGTATTACGCTGATTATATTATAAATATAACAAGCTCCGATGGAAACGGGCCGATTTCGGACTTTGCACGGTAGTGCAACTAAGGGTATAGAGTACAATTAACAAATATTGCGTATAACAAAAACAAGAAATTAAATTTGTACAGAAATGCAATATTTTATTATCAGTCTATATAATAATTAGTTTTTTTAGATTTTATTTCTTAAATATTTAATCATATTCAAAAATTCCCTAAAAAATCCTTTTTTCCCAAGGAGCCGCAAAATTCCATAGAACTTGGGAAATTTCCCTAGGTCTGGCAACCCTGTTGAAGCCGTTTGTGTACAGACGATTCCACTCCAGACGCAGGCTGTGATTGGACCAAAATCGTTATACACAAATATACATTCTTTAGCCTTAAATCATTCTAAACTTCACTCGCTCTTCTCACTGATCTAAGGTAATATAAAATCCCAATATAAACTGATGCAGATAAATAATTTATGTAAACATTAAAAGATTCGGAAATGATTATCTCTATTTCTTTAAATTTATTTGTGCAGATATACATACATAAGAAATTGGGGCTCATCACAATTTACGTCAAAAAAGTATCACATCCCGTTAAATTGGCATATTTTGCTATTCAATAC
Organism: Pissodes strobi; assembly: GCA_016904865.1. Taxonomy (NCBI): domain Eukaryota; kingdom Metazoa; phylum Arthropoda; class Insecta; order Coleoptera; family Curculionidae; genus Pissodes; species Pissodes strobi. Next base: position 14,347 of record JAEQML010065893.1, read on the forward strand.
AAACAGTTTTGAAAATATTGGTTAAGTATAGAAAAGTACCGTTATAGCTAAACAAAATTGAGTTTCAAATTACTGTCGACCTACATAGCAAACAACCAAAAAGCTTCCTTTTCTGAAAAATGAATAAAATTGAAAAAGAACACCGTAAAGCCCTTATATGTCAACAATAGAAATTTGAAGAGTTTTTGCAAGGTCAGTATTTTACTTTCACAATGATAAAAATATATGTCATTTATTGTTATAAATAAAAATATATGATGGCTAAGTATGCGATTAGGTACACTATATTTCCAGTAGAAAATGGACAGAATGGGCAATTTAAACTTACCTGACCCAAACATGCTAATAATGGCTTCTATTTAAAATACATAAGTTTGGTTTCGTGAATATCTTGCTTTTATATTACAATAATAACAATTTTAAACAAAATTAGTGGGAGAAAACATGCATAGTATTGATACTAATATTTTTCGCCTGTATAACTTATATGCAGGGGAGAGTCAGTATGAATGAGCCGTTTCTTTTTCGTTATTAAAAATTTACTATTTGTTTCTTTTTTCAAAAATCACCAAGTAAACTATTGGTAAATATAATTATTTACGAATATATTTATTTAGGTAATAATAAGTCAGAGATTTTAACAAAAAAATGTTTTATTTTGGATATCAAAAGAGTATTTTTTGGCTTTTTCATAACATGTTAGTAATGAAAGAGCCGCAGACTGTTTTGAAAGAGCCAACAGTATGTAAATTGTAAATTTGTGACCTTAAGAAGAAAGCCATTGTAAGAGTGTCTGCAAATTTTAAGGCAAACACACTTAAACTAACAAAATAAAAAAAGTTAAAATTAAAAGTAGGAGTTACAAAAAAGTTAAGGTTTCCCTTTTGATCGCAAGATTCACCAACCATTTGCATTGGTAATTGTAATCCTTTACACTTTTGTTATAATCTTTACCACAACACCTATAAATGTCTTGAACATTGCTCTGGACAACACTAATGGCGTTTGGTTATGGCAAATAGATCGCTTGTTTGATATAGGGATATTTTTATTGGCCACTGACTGCAGCTCATTCAATGAATCATCACTATCATCATGAAGTGACATCGCTCCATCACTTCCATTTTGATCGATGTCTTTGTTTTTATTTTCTGTAAAACTGTTTTCTTCTTTTTCCTTTATTTAATTCTAGTTCTTCAATTCTGTCTTTTTCAGGGGTTTCCGCTATGATTGTGGAACGCATTTTCCTGCAAGATGTTTTGACTTGTTTTCTGGGTCCAGCTTTCAAATCCAGAATGCAAATTCCCGATTTTCTCGTACACGTCCCTAAAAGAAGTGAATTGAAAAAATATTATTGTCAAGGTTGTGAGGTATTTGATTTAAATTTAATATGAACAGGTTTGGTAACATACCAAATAGGAATAGAAATTATTTTTAATTAAAATTAATGTGTAATAGAGACGAATGCCACTGGTGAAAATTAATTAAATTTTTAGCTGCTCAACAATTTTAAATTAATTACTTTACTTTCAACTAGAATGTGAACGAGAATTGCTAGAGCATTTCTTAAAATTTTTAAATTATTTCTAGGCGAGGAAATTTCGAAGCTTATGCATGAATCTCTTTCAAATTAATGCTAAAACTCCAACATTTAAAACCTTCTCAGGTGTTTTATTTGCTATAACAGTTTTTAGGTAAAAAACTCAATATAGGTCGCAGACAAAAAGCAAAAAACGACCCTTTCGAAAAAATCCGATTCCTGGGAAAAATACACCCCTTGAAGGAACCCGACCCTTATGAAGAAATTTCAATCTGCGATTTTATAAGTAAATACGTTTTTTCCCCGTGAATAGGTGAACAGATTAAACTTGACGTATCTAGGATAGGATCGAATTAATTCGTGAGAAATTTACATTTTTACTGAAGAAAAGAGGTTTGTGAATTTTAAGGTAGAACGGGTAATTTGGGGAACCCTTTTCAGCTTTACGGAAAGCGATACTGAGTTTTCTATAGAAGAATGCATTTTTTAAAGGATGGATTTAGTTTTTAGATTTTTACAAACTGGTTATAAATTGAATAGAACGATGAATATGATATTTCAAATCTACTCTATCTGATTGAAGATGAATTTTGAAATCCGCAAACCTTTCCGCTCTAAACCTTATATAAGTTCGGCAAAATGCACTACAATACAGTTTTATCCACAATACCCAAAAAAAAATGTTTGCACTTGACGCACGTTTCGCTAACCATGTTAGCATCATCAGAAGATAATTAATGATCTTCGTCTCGCGTGCATTGTAGATAAAACTATATTGTAGTAAACTTTATAATATTTTTAAAGTTTCCTAAAGGCTTATAATATGAATTGCTTTTTGCAAACATTCTTGAAATCACTTAAAATATATCGATTCATACATTTAATACAAAAATAACGATTTTGGTATTAAAATGCATTTTTTACTGCTTGAAGTAGTAGAAAGTTAGTAAAGTGGAAATAAATATTAAGATTCAGATAATTTTGCGCTGTCCAAAAGTAACCGCGGAATCAAATAATTACGGAGTAGACAAATATGTAGATCCATGCATATTATTGAAACTTTTGAAGAAACTTTTGCAGAAAATGGGAAAAATATAAAAACATGTAAAGCTGGAAATGAGCTCAAGTTGAAATACAAAGCGCCTCTCTCCTCCTATTGACTATACAAGGTGAACAGATAGGTTGGGAATATATTTAAATTGTGTATTCAATAATGGATTTTTGTCATAGAAAGGGCGCTACAGATCTATTTTTTGGGATATTTAATTGTAATTTAACATACAAGATACTATAAGTAATTTCTATAAAACAGCAATATTATAGTTTAAAACTACATATTTACAGCATATTGCTTATTTTCAACTCACGGTCCCTTTAGCACCCTGAACTTATTACGGCGTGTCTGGCTGTTCTTATGTAAAGAAACGAATTTTCGTTTGTTTTAAATATTATAATACGCTGTTGCGAGCTTATATTATTTAAATTCACGCATTAAAAGAAATTAATAATTTCTTCGACCGGATGAACTTCTCGCACGACGTTCCTCTATGTCCTACAAAAGCACGCATCCAAAGCCCAGATCTGCGACATCCGCTTAGCAACAGAATCTCGAGCCAAAGAGAACAGATATTACCATCTCGTGAGCTCGATCTAGGCACGTGCTTTAACTACGAGTCCGGATAATTCCAGAGTCGGACCGACGCCCTAGGCGTGGAGGGACCGAACGTATAAATTCGTCTGCATAGCCCAAAATACTCACTCTCTACCAGTGCACCAGTGCGAATTTCTACACCAGTCTCTCTCCGGTAAAAGTCCAAGTTCTTATTCCAAAATGCAGTTAAATTCTGCTGGTTTAAAGAACAAAGTAAAATCCAAGTTAATAATATTCTAAAATAATCTAAAAGCATAAGTATTGATTATTTTTGCATTCTCAAGTAAACAGTAACTTAATTAAGTAAAGTAAATATCGAGTTTTAAAGTAATAAAAGTGAAAAGTGATATTAATCCAATTAAATGTCTTAAATTCAGTCGTCTCAGAAATGACGCTTTCAACGAAAGCATAACAGGGTAAACGTTTCTTCCTAAAACTACCGAATCAGGGTGATACGATTAAAAGGCTAAAGTAAACCGCGATCTATTAAATCAGGGGTAGGAACAGTGTTAGATAATCAGTGCGAACTGAAGATATGAGTAAGTTATTATAAGTATATATAAACATTATTAATTCAGTGACTTTATAGACTACCTAATTCACCAGCGTATTTTAGAAAATTTTATTGAACTGTTGTGTATTAATATTGATTCAGAGAATAATTAAATATTCCTTAGTATTTCAGAAACTGTAGTAAATATATCAATATAGATATTTAAGGTGGCTGTACCCTCACAAAGTTATACATATTACTTCAGTGACTTGTTATCGATAAAGCTAGATATATAAATAAAAATATATACAGGAATATTGTAGCCTGTAGTAGATTTCATATAATTTCCTTGACTAGAGAAATAAATATAGATATATAAATATACAGGGACATACTTATATTACTTCCCAGAGTTATTTACCGAAATATATACATGATGATGCTGTTCACTATAAACTACTTTATAAAAACGTTAATGATTTATCAGATATCTAGCTAATGATTTTGTGCACGGTAGAGTAAATAAGCTATGCTATTATTGAAGTGTAGCATACATATCCATATATATTGTTTTGTGCCGTATACAGTATTTTATAATCAACCATGGAACTCTCGTAGGTATTCCTATGTGATCAATTATAACTACATATATTTTGATTGTGTGCACGACATTATATTTCATAATATAATGTGAATTGACTTATATATTTAAGGTAATTTGTAATTGATGTCTTGTTTCATATTAGTACTGTTATTACAATGTCACCAGTTCTGTACATTTGTATATAACCCATTGAACATGTTATGTGAAGGTGATACGACGGCTACCAAAGCCGTATGGAAAATCTGTTAATATATTAGATTTATTTAAATTAACTAAACGTCTTTCTTTTCGACCATAAAACGCAGAATTACGCTATCGTTAGAAACGCAAAGCTTACCCACAACAATTACTCTTGTCGCCTGCTTAAAAAGCTCCCGTTTCCTTTTAATGAATAATATAATCATTACCATTTCATATTTAGGCCTTGATACCGCTCGCAGGGTCCCAAATGTTTAAATATATAACCTTTCTTGCTTCCGCTCACCAGGAAAGGTTTATAACAATCTGACAAATAAAAGCAGGTCGCGACACTTTAAAATTCATAGTCTACATTTTGTCCTTTAATTGCTTTCCTTTACGCCAACATGTTGAGATGTTGCCAAAAATCAATACAGAAAATTATACAATATAATATTGCCTTTTTACTAATAAATGTTGCTGTAAATTTCTGTCAACCATCTCAATAATATTATTTGGAAATCCAACTCAAATCAAAACCTATACAATACAGTCATTTTAATTTTGCAAAATGCACACCTAATGTTTTACTTCATCTCTCAATATTTCTTAATTAATAACTTAACTCGTATAAAAAGGGGCAGATGCCTTTTGGATTACCTATATATGAAGCTAATTTAAAACATACGCAAATAAAAAATAAAAATTATTAATAGGGACATTAAAATGTAGGTCGCAAAAAAGTTTTAACACTACCGCTAAATAAATAAAATAAGAAGAATTATAAACTCTCTGACCTATTTTCGGCCCTTCACAAATCTACTGGGATTAAAAATAACGCCTCGCGATCCTTGTCACTTGTCAATAAATACAAATTAAAGAAATTTAACTTTCTCTAATTTATTTTTGGTAATTAATGTGCCAGAAAATTGACAACTTCTTAGAAGCAAGTTATTTATAACAAAAGAACTATAAATAGGCGATATTTAGATGAGTAGCTATTCTTATATTTAACCTAAATGTAAAACTTAAGTATAACATTTAATTCATAATGGCCATAATTAATATTTCTTCAACTTTTACTTAAACAAAGTGTACCCGCAGATCAAAACATTAAATAATATTTCTTTGAAAAAAAAATCCTTTCAACAACTGAAAGCCAAATTTTCAGGTTCATTGATTAAGTGTAACATTATGAGAAAAATTCAGCTAGCTATACATTTAGATAGCTAAAATCGTTTTACTCTGAGTTTAAAAGATGGTAAAGAGAAAGGCTTAAAAAGAGTTAATGCTGTTAAATAATACCACCATAGTAAAGCATTATGATCGGCGGTATCGAAGGCTTTGACCAAGTCTAGAAAAAATTCCCATCACGAACAAGCTTTCAACTAAATTTTTATATATTTGACAAATAAGTAAATGTACATTAGGTGGACCAACCGCGTTTAAAACTAAATTTTTTTTTTGACAAAAAATATATTTTTCCTAATAAATGTTAATCCGCTTTTTCGTTATTTCTTTGAGACTTTTAGCCACACTAGAAATTAAGGAGACCGATCTGTAATTCGTTATTTCTCGGAAAGGGTCATCTTCTTTAATAAGAGATCAACAATACCAAAGATTACAGTCACAAAGCACAGCTTTTGTGAGTCATTACACCTCCAAATATTTTTTAATACAGGCATAAAT
>MU194106.1:10159-20498 GCA_016904865.1 Pissodes strobi
TGTCCATTTTCTATTTAAAATCAGTTTAATTTTGCTACAACGTGCCTCAATAGGAGTTAGCAGTTTTACAATCTGACATTTTTTTGAACTGTATATTATTTATAAGGAGTTAGCAGCATTACCCTCAACTTGAGGTGGAAATTTATACCTATGAATCTAGGGTACCATGTTTTTTTATCGACTTTCTTATCTGTTTTTTTTTCATTGTTCGTTAAAAATTTTGGAATTGAAGGCTTTAACTAAAACTAAGTAAATAATAAGGCAAGTTTTTTAAATATTGTTGAAAGTGTAAGTAAGGTACGTTTCGAGATATTTTATTGACGTTTGGACTGTAGGATAAAATAGAATGTCGCAGTTTTGAGTCTTTTTGATTTTTTCTTTGCTGCCTAATGTTTTTAAAGTATGCCAAAAACTTGCTCAAATAAAGAAAATTTAAAAAGCCGAAGATTGCGACCTATATCGTGTCCCAAAGTTAAAAACCTCAACGGTATCTACATCTCCAAACATACTTTACCAACGTTTTTGTCTCTATTACAAACATGGTATTTTTACCTAAATATTTATTTTAGCAAACTAATACTATAAAATATTATTAATGTCTGTTATGTCGCAAACCTATATTTACAACCTTATTTCTTAATTTTCCAGATGACGTCACGCGCACAGCTAATGGTAGCTATGGCAAATCAAGCTTATAAGAGGAATAATGAATTGTTACCTTCCAATCTGATTCAGAATAAACAAAAATTAGTGATCCCTGTCAACGATAATTATGCAGAAGTGCCACAAAGTAGTAATTTTGAGGCAAATTCCAAATGTTGGAATGCCAAAATTGTTTTGATGTGCCATCACTAAATTTAACAACAGTAGATAATGTTCAATTTGAATTTTTGGAAGTTTCTTCGGTTGTAAATCACACTGCAAAATTAGGACTTGCTCATATCAATGACCTCGTACCACTAAATGATGTACTTCCATCTCATGATGTTAATATATTATCTCCAACTTTAGATCTTACAGATCCAAATTTAATTCAAGTAATGGATCTAGAAAACGCATCTGATGAGGGTGCAAGTGAAATTGATATTCCGACGGCCACTGAAAAGGAAACACAGAATGAAAATGCGGGAAGAAATGTAATAGAACCAGAAGAAACCACCAATGAGGAACCCATTCAGGTCTCCCAATCGTTTAATTTAAATACAGCCTCCTTAGGTCCAAGGCAAGATGAAATATCAGATGATAGTGACACAGGAAGAGTATTGGTGCCATATTCAGACAGCTCCATAAGTGATGCAGACTCAAAGTTACTACAAAAAAGAGAAAAACGTAGGAAAAGGTCGCAAGTAAATAAGGTGGACTGGTTTGCTGAAAAAAACAAAATTCGATGGGAAAAAGGCCAGTCATACTTTGGCTGAAAAAAAACTGACGAAAAGTGGACTTACCAGATGCCCAAAGAGCCTAGAGAGATAAAGGAAAGATGTAAATATCCGAGTAAGAAAAGAGGTTTAATGAAATGCTCCCTGTTAATCGAACATGATAGAAAAAAACTATTTTATAATTTCTGGAGACAGCTTACTTGGGGCGAAAAAAGGTGTATCAGACAGCTGAGCCAACGAAAAGACATCGTGATAGAAAAGAACCGGCAAAATCTAGAAGATCGCAATCACTGGTTTATCATTTAAGAATTGACGACCTTAATGTAAGGGTGTGTAGAACTATGTTTTTGAACACGTTAGGTATAGGAAGGTGGACCGTACTAAACTGGAAAAATGAATTTCAAACTGGCAGGCGCCCAAGCGAAATTAGGGCAGTGAAAAAGGATCGTGTTAGACCATTCTTAGCAAGGAAAGAACAAATGTGCAAATTCTTAGATTCCCTTCCAGTGATGGAGTCCCACTATTGTAGGACTTCTTCCGAAAATATCTCTTGCCAGAATGGTCATCAAGACAATCACTATATAACTTTTACGCAAAAGACTGGTCCGAGTCGCGTGGTATAGAGCCTCTGTCAAGAACTAAATTTAATGAAGCCTTTGAAATGAGAAATATGGCCCTGTTCAGACCTAAAAAAGATGAGTGCGAGAAATGTGCCCAATATAAAGTAGGAACAGTTAATGAAGACGATTACCAATTACACATTACTAGAAAAGAGGAGGCAAGACTGGAAAAGGAAAAAGACAAAAGGGAACAAAAGTATGTTTTAACTGCAGATATGCAAGCTGTTTTAATGGCCCCAAAGTCGCAAGTAAGCACCTTATATTCCAGAACCAAACTTCAGGTACATAACATGTGTTTTTATAATTTAATCAATCACGATGGCTACTGTTTTCTGTGGAACGAGAGCGAAGGAGGTGTTAACGCAGAAGAATTTGCCTCAATTTGGCCGTATTTTTTGAAAGAAAAGATGTTGCCTACCATTGAGAGAGATAGTGGTAACATCACAATAGTGCAAAAGTTTCTAGAAGTAGGCCACACCCAGATGGAAGTGGATAATATGCATTCATGCATAGAAAGAGCCCTACGCAAGAAAGTGGTTAATGTGCCTGCCGAATATATAAAGTTTTGCTTGAATGCCCGACGAAATCCCAAGCCGTTTTTTGTAAAATATTTGGAGCACACATTTTTCAAGACTTTCGCAGACGTCATGGTTTATAAAAGTATTCGTCCCGGAAGAGCTAAAGAGGGGATTCCAAAGTGAACGACATTCGTGCTTTAAAATATACACCAACCGGTGAAATATATAATAAAGAAAGGTTCGGTGATGATTGGACAGTTCTGCCTCAAAGAAAAAACGTGATAGAACAAGGAATGGATTGAACTTAAGCAGTTACATGAGAACATGCTGCCAATTAAGACGCGTAAATATGAAGATCTGCAGCATATAAAGTGCACTTTGCCAGCAGATTATCATTATTTTTACGATAACCTACCTCATGTATAGTTTTTTGTAGTTTTTAAGAGTTTTGTACGCATTTTTTGTATGAGTATGTTAATAGCATATTTTTGTTACTCCTAAAGTAGTATACTAATTACTGTTATTTTGATAAAACCATTTTTTTTTAAATAAAATATTAATCTAAGTACACAATCCAGCACACTGGTATTTTGGATCTCATTTATCAGTTGAAAAGCTGTTATCTCCATAAAAAGCATGCACATTTCTTCTTTACAAAAAAAGAAAATCTGCTATCTCCAAAAATTGTCTAACAAATATAAACTACTGCAAAAATTAGGTTGTTTTATTTTTCAATAAGTGTATTTAAAATTCTTCTGTGACCGAACGGAAATATTCGCTTGTTACAGCGAAAGAAACTTTTTTATGCGGTTTTAATACTCTCCTGAAAAAGTTTCTAAAATGGAGATAGCTGCTTAACACGTTTCACCGACGAATTTCTATCGCATTTTGAAACCATCAGTCGATAGTATTTCCTCGATTCGGGAAAGGTATATTGTTATACATACGCAGTTAGTTTTAATAATCTGGATTTTTGTATCCCTGTTGTTTATTTTGGAAACTGTATTTAGGTTATAATTCAATGTCATTCTAATTTTTTTTACGCTTTTTTACAGGGTATTTTTTCTAAATTTTATTATACGATTTCCAACAAAACTACAAACGGCTGAGTGAGTTAGGCATAAGGACCAGCTGAATGAGCAATTAGCGAATAAGGCGGGTTACAACTGCAAGTAAACATAATTATTGTAATATAAATAAGAGAAATTAAATTAATAACACAATATCTTATTTTAGTTGTTTGATGAAACCTGAGCGCCAATAGATTATCCACTAAAATAAATACAGTCACAAAGTTCTGGAGGACATCATAAGAAAAGAGATGATCAGAATAGCCACAAAAATGAATTTATAATTAATTAACCGAAGGGGTTAATATTCAATAATTTGAACCACAAAATATAGAATCTTTTGTTGCTAAATACAGCATATAAAATAAAATTTATAATCTTTCATAGTGGCAAAATCATACTCTTATAACCACATGGTGTGTGTTTTAAAACATACTTTTATATTTTTTTTAATTTGAATTTGTATTGTCTGAATGTAATAAACATTTTAGCGTATACTGTAAATTAACATATTGTTATACTTGCTCATGATTTGTATTCTGGATATAATGAGAGGCCACATCTTATTTTACAAATATATCATTGTTTATTATGTAGTTTAGTTCTATTAATGATATGTCCATTTGTGTATTTTTGAGTATGACTACAATTAAAATAATAACATCAATGTTTTGAAAAAAAGAAAGACGAGGAATTGCGGCATCAGATCATTTATCTTGATCTGTTTAGCTCCGGCCTCAGTTTTTACATCTTCCGTAATGTTGTGTCAACATAATCAGATCTACTCGCTGTCTTATCATTATAAATAGGCCTTTTAAACACATTTCATTAGTGGGCCCAACTTTCTTGTGGTATAATTAGTGCAACAGCTATAAATAAGCGTTATTTAATTGTCATAGTTTCCGAGATTACTTTCATTTGGTAATTAAGGGAAATCCCAATGTTCATATTTTGTTTGTGTATAAATAATTCTACGTAAAATTGACAAAAATAAAATTGAATAAGTATGTTTTTAATATTTCTTAGTACACTTCGAGTATTGATCAACCGTTACTACTGTTTATTTTGACTAAGCAATTGAGAATAAAGTTATGTAAATCCATAAACAAAATTTCAATGACACAACAATGATAAGAGTATACCTGACTCTATTGGCGTAGCAATAGAAAATAAGATTAAGGAATCAAAATTATGCTTAACAGGCAACTTCCTTCACACCATAATTCTTACTATATATATACATGCGTTTGAGAAATTATAAGAAAGGTCTATGGTTCCTATCTAAGAAACGATTGTTATAAGGCTGCCGCACTTCAAAAACCCATCGTAGATAAAGTAGCTAAAGCACAAACAGCTATGAAGAAATAGATGCAATAAATTAGTCTATGAGGACGAACATAATGAATCGGAACATAATAAAAGTAAAGAACGTCGCAAAAAAAAGTTGCCGAACTCAAATGAAAGTTTACGGATCATAGTATCAGGCTACAGGCAGAACAATTTCATAAACATATAGTTCACTGATGTGACAAGAACCCTAACAGGGAAAGAGGCGAGTAAATAAATACTTACTATGTATCCACCATGCGATGTATTAAAGCCGAACCTAATTGTTTATATCTTTTTAAATATATTTTTTTATATTTTGAACAATAAGCAAATGAAGGGTCGAGTGGATAATTCAATACGAACACTAATAAGGAAAATCTTTGTTAATAAAGAAGGGATCTGCACACTAAATTGTGAAACTTATACGAATAAAGGATACAAGCGCAGAAAATACCCCCTTTATTCACAGTCGAATTGTCTCCTTCATCTGTGAAAATTGACAGCAGTTAAGCATAACCTACAAAATTTAAATATTTTGTTGTATATTTTGTCCAGTAATTTAGTGTAAATATTGATTATTACAAATAATACTGAAAATATGTTGTCTGGAAGTGTTTTAAAGTTTAAAAAAGCTTTGGAGAAAAACCAAAATGACGAAATTGCCAAGTCTCGACAATAAAAGCCAATAAACAAGTTGCAAGAGAAGTTTTCTTTACATTTCGTTATTTTAATTCTAGATTGAAACTCAAGTGAAGAGGAGCCATTTTCTGCTACAGAGAGTGACGAATACGCACCTTCATATTCTCAGACTCCTACGAATTTAGATTCTGACATCCCAATTAATGCAATGTTAAAAGGCGAAAAATCAAAAATGGCAACCAAAGGATATGTAGCAAAAAAAAACAAAAAATGTGGAACAAGTGGAGGCAACGATATTCTCATCACTTATGGCTCTTATTTAAAAGGAGCAAGAAATCCCAAGCCTTGAAAGTGAAAAGCTTGGTAAAGATAAAAAAATTGATGGTGAAGAAGAGCAACAAACTAAACAGTACACAATAAGAAGGCAAAAATCAAGTTAGTAAACAGGTGGTCGTGAAAACTACTACAAATCAAAATGGCAGTGGCGTAGAACAGAAAGAAGAAAAATACTTTTCAGATATTAACAAGATATCTAAAAAAACAATGGCAGATCCTAATTGGTGAAGAGGAAGAAGCTCGCGCATAGTGCACTCCCGCTCTAAATATGTCCGAATATATGTTAAAAATTACAGTCGTCTGCGGATTTCAGACTACAAAACAAAACAGTTAAATTTTAAATTAACTGTAGAAAAAGTTATGTGTGTTTTTCGAGCACAAAGTAAAATTGCCAATCCGTTGCTTTGCGCTCTAAATACACAAATAACTAAAGTAGGCAGCGATTATTAGACACAGTGCGACCCTATAGTTTTGAAGTTTTAAGGGATGTCCACCAATAATTGTTTCCAAATTATTAAAATAGGATTACTAGTGATTAAAAATGCTGACTGCTATAAATCGCGACAGATCCCTTTTGCATATTTAAATGCAAATTAAAAAAATTTTAAACTTTTTTAAACGTATTATCTCTCCTAATAAATTTATTTTAAGACAATGACGCTAGTGAGCACGTACGGATTTTCAGAAATCGTTCAAGAAAGTTAAAACAATGATAATATCCTATTAAATAATTTTTATTGTGCGTTATTTTTTCTTAAACATCCAAAAAATTACGAATTTTTAAATAACGTTTAAACACAAATGAAACAAAGTACGTAGGCAACTAGTAAATAATCTTATATTAAAACATGAATTAAATCCTATTAGACGAAGATTCAACAACGGCCTATAAAAGTTATTGACCATAGGGTGGTTTGCCAACATTATTATTTTTGTGTCTATCCCAGATAGTCAGGAATTCTCTGTAGACTCTCCCACCTGTTCTGATCAAATTCCTAAGCCACCTGTCTAAATAGGAAACACTGCCTTTAAGATAATGCAATACGCAATGAAATTTAAGAGTTTGTGATATCGATGAATCCTTTAAAACTTCTTCCAGATATTCAAGATCTGATTCGAGTTGTACTTCAGTTTTCGTTGTACCGAAATATTTATCGACGATTTGAATTTTTTTTTATGGCAGTGGCACACACACTAAAGGGAGATCCTATGGCGCTCGACGAGCGGTGTGTGTGCGAAGATGTTGATTGACACGGTTCTTGAATATTTGTAGGTTGTAATTAGTGGGAAACAGATGTCCTGGAAGTGAGTTCCACAGTGATGCAGTGCGCCAGACAAAGGAGTTCTGGTAAAGCGATGTTCTAGGAGTTTTTAGTTGTACGACGAACTGGTGCGCTCCTGCCGTCTGTCGGGACTGTCTGACAGGAGTTGCCAGGGGCGGGATTATGCGGGCCAAATCCTGGGAACATCTGCCGTGAAAGTATCTGTAAAACAGAGACATCTCGGCCACATGTCTGCGATGTTCCAGACTATCCAGATTCCGGGTCAACTCCGGATCGCCGACGAGACGCACAGCCCTCTTCTGAATGGAATCCAGCAGCTTTAGGGTAGGCTTTGGTGCGGCACCCCAGATATGTGAGCAATATTCTAAGCACGGTCTTATTTGCGCTTTGTACAGCAAGAGCAACTGCTGCGGTGTATAGAGTTTTTGGTTGCGAAATAGCGCACCAAGCTTCTGGGAGGCTGATTTTGCGATGTTAGCAACATAGTCACGTCATGACATATTGCTGTTGACCGAGACACCCAGCAGCCCGATTGACGAGGATGAAGGAATGGTCGATCCTGCCATAATGATGTAGGGGCCCGCTGTATTGGCCCTCTTAGTAAACGTTGCTACCTGGGTCTTTGCTGCATTGAACTGGACCAAATTTCGATCGCCCCAAGTTTGAACTTTTTCCAGGTCTTGATTAATTGCTGTAATCTGCTCCTATCTGCGGTGATGAGTCTCAGTCGCTGGTAAGGGTTTTTCTGATCTAAAGTGGGAGACAAGGGTACTGTCATCTGCAAAACTGTAAACAGGATTATTCGTTTCGATCAGCAGGTCATTAATATAGATGAGGAACATAGTTGGTGAAAGTATTGCGCCCTGAGGTACGCCGGCGTTGATGGTGAATGTGTCCGAGATGTGTCCATCGACTGCAACGTGTAGGGATCGGTTCTTAAGGAAACTGGCCAGCCAGCTGCAGAGAGAGGCGGGCAGTCCCTAGATCGGCAGTTTGTTGAGCAGTCCGTCATGCAGTCGAATGCCTTTGAAATATCCAACGCAGTCGCTCGAGACTCTCTGTAGTTTTCAATTGCCCTACTCCATATATGAGTGACATAGGCCAATATATCTCCTGTCGATCTCTCTTTGCGAAAGCCGTATTGATTTTCGCTGTTATTCTGTTGCTCTCGAGGTACTTGAGTAGTTGCTGGTTGACTACAATGACCCAACAAATGGCATAACCAGAACTTGATTTACATTTCCCAGTACTTCTTTTGATGTTAATTAATTGACATAGTTTAGGAGATTTCTGCAAGCATTGCCTTCGACAATTTCTCCTTGATAATTATTTGCAATTATATTTAAATTCTTGAGCTATTTAACAGCGTCCTCTCTTCCCAGCAATGGCACCAGGCCTTTCCAAAAAAGGTGCATAACAAATCATTGCAGCAAATGTAATTCAGGTATGATGCACTTCTGAACACACACATTTTCGCTCTCTTCAAACAAAGGTTTATTAACAACACTAAAAGGCTCTTTGGCTCTCTTAATATTCTTATTTAATGATGAACTAAATTTATTAAAATGAATTTCCAAATCACTATAGGTTCTTAGCTCCTTGGCAGCAGATTTATAAGCTCTTATTTCTTGCAGAGAAATATGACAATAGGGGCAATGATAATGATAGGTTGACGTTGCCGCTTGCAATCCATTTACCAACAAAAGTATTTTAAAATCTGTGGCAAACTTAAACGAAAGATTATTTAGGTTGGTTAGTTTAAGCAATAAATAAATGTTGTTGCAGGCTTCTTTAATATCTGGAACCATACAAAGTATAATTATTATTTTTACTACAGTTAGTTTGCCTTTTCTTGTGACGCTGCCTGCCTCTTTCACTATGCTTTGAATAAGAAGAACCATCATCGTCCGGAAATGTTACATAAACTTCAGAAATACTCTTTGAAAAAATTGAAAGGAAAACTTTGAAAAAATTTTGGCCTCCATCGCAGATAACTTTAATGCAATTTCTACAACAGCTTTTCTTTCATCAACTATTTTATCAACAATTTGGCTTGCATCCGCGTAAACAACTGATCTTGGTAATTTCCCAGTCGTGATGGTTTCTATTTCAAAGTTGCCTATGTTGCAACACTCCGAAAGAACCTTTGATTTTTCTATTCGGTGATGTCGGTAATGCGAGGGTGTAGATTTTTGCCAGTCGAAGTTCTTACAAAACTGTTGATGGTTTATTTTGTGTGGGGTTTAGTGTTATAGTAGCTTCTCTACCCCCTGTTGCTAAATTCTTGTACCTTTTAGAGGATATGGGCTGATTCATGTTTTGTTGGTCTACTCTTTTTAATAATTGACACAGCAACTTGTTCCTTTTGCTTATCAGGAATAGCAGTTTTATCTAGGATGTGCATAGCCTTTTTACTACTTTTGGATACTACACAACGATGTAGCAAGCCCTTTCTAAGAACTTGACATGCTTCCCAAATGCTAGGTTTTACTACGTTTGTTGTGGTTGTTGTTAATCTATCGATGTCTTCTATTTGGGTGACTTTTTGACCTAGCAGTTTGACAAATTAAGCAATTACACTCGCGAAAGCCTCTGGTTTTTGTTTAGCGGTTTAAATTACCATTTTTTGTTGAACCAAAGATATTCTACAAAGAGTACAAATAGAAATAGGGTAACTGCCATCACACTCATTAAGGTTTGGATTTAGAAACCCACATATCAGTTCTTTGAGTGAGACGTCATCAACAAGTATAGACGTAGAGTTTTTGTTCGTGAAATAGGGTGCATTTTTACTAGTATAAGTGGATTATTAATTGCTTGGTATGTATCGTTGTGTTTGTTGAGAACTGTAGTTTTAAAAAATTGTTAAATATTATCTTACAAACAGCATTTTTACAGTGAAAAATGGTGTTTCTGCTTGTCATTATAAATAAATTTAAAAAACACCAAAAAACAGTAAATATTGCCAAGAGATTCCATTGTTACTTACTCTCTTGCAAACTTCAAAAGTTGTCATCAATATATTACAGTCTAACAATACCATAGACGGCACAGCAATACCGATGACGTAAATATGTTCTATATTGTTGTGGAGGATTCATTCTTACCCTGGAATTGATTGCCTTTTGCTCCACAAATGATTGAAATTTTGTTTGGATTGTTATA